>DWIE01000164.1:0-20385 GCA_018248235.1 Choaspes benjaminii
GTGTTCGAGTGTGTGGGTCTCAACACATTGGAGAGGTGGTGGGGGTGGGAGGCTCCCTCACACTGCGATGTCTCTACAATTCTCCTACCATTTGCTACACCTTGAATTTTACTCGAACTTTACTCGAAGGTGTATTAAATGAGCAAAGGGATTTTGCTTGAATAATGAGTTTTCTCTATAGTATATTGAAGTTGTCTGACAGCTATGGTGATTTTATGGTTTAATGGGACAAATGCAGTGGTATTTTGTTAACGTAATAAAAATGAGTATTCTTAACTGTTACTGTTTGTTATTGTAATTGTATCTCAATATCATTTTGTATTTTGGAGTGTATAGAGCATCCACATTCAAGATATCATAGCGAGAAACCAAACTTCAATGAACATGATCTCAAAATGAAATAGCAAAATAATTAGTGTGTGACGAGTGAGTATTTCACGAGTTTCAGTGACATTTTCAGTCACTTGTAGTAGGGGCATGAAGGCGTCAGTCGGACCGCCCCCGCACGATCTCACTCCCCTGCAGTTCTAATCTCTTTTAGTCCTCCCGCCGACCTCGTGACGTCACCGTCGACGTTTTTTCTTTATTTTCGCGTAGGAGATAACTTTTGCAAAATTGTTAGAAAACTTATAAGTCCACAATGCATAGTAGATGCATGTCTGATATACACGCATACGAGCACATTCGATATGTACATGTAGGTTGATTTCTATTGGTCCTGCAATTGCTTACATTTATAGCTTCAAGTATGGAAGATGTTAAATCTAACAATTTTTTTCGATAACTAGAATTAAAAAATGTTTGTGACATTGCTGCGTTGTAGTACGATGGGGTGATTGTACGTTCTGGGCACACGCATCAGAAATCAGCTGATCGGCGGCGGCTGTTTTCCTTTTCATCTCGCACTTTATGTAATTAATCGGTCTCCGCGGGCGCCGGCGAGGCCGCCGCTAGCCGTTCAACTTTGTTGCTTCAGTCCTTTACCGTACGATCCTATACCCCATTGGCAACGCCGTGATTACATTATGAATGAACTACGTTTGATCTTTAGTCTAATCTAATCTCGAGCTACGAACAGACGTCGCTCGTAGCCCGCTTGTTTTGTTTCCATTTTTGTTGCGCTTCGTAATCATCATCATTAACTTTTTGCATTTTATCCAGTCTTCGTTATTATTTTCCATGCCGCAATCAATTTATTGCCTCGTTATGCCATGCAGTCGACCAACAATGGCAATTTCTTAACCGTTCGTGACAATTGCGATGAACTGCAATACAGAACAGAAGTATTGTGCGTTCGACAATGCCATGCCATTGTTCTACGGGTACGTTTAGGTCCTCGACGTGCTTCTGCTCTACTTCATGTGGCATCAAAAGTTGTTCGGGCTTGGCGTGTATAGAGCAGAGCATGAGCAACTCGTACCCATGACTGCTGATAACAGTTACCCGCATTCAGTAACGAGGTGCCCGTATAAGAATCAATTATCGCAAGATTGGGGAACGCCCCTTAATCCTTGGTGTCTGTCGTGTCCGTGCCCACTTATCGAGTGTTTTTGATCTTGCTGCGGTCGGCACTCGGCATCGTTGAGTCAAGCTTGCATGAAGTATTTTTGTATTGGGTAAGCGAACGTGTCGAGAGAGGCCGCAGCGTATCGGGCCGGTCGAGCGGCGTATTTCTCATGCGGAGCGGCTGTGTTGCAACCGGCGTGTAGTAAGACGGGTATCGGGTACAGAGAGCGGCGCGCGGCGGCCGCTGTCACGTCGCTTCCACCAGAACGTATGGCACGCGTGTGTTGCGCGTGTGTGAGTGACGTCAACGAGCCACTTTCACCATACTTTCGTCGCTGCTGGTGCGCTAAAAAACGAAGCGCGATTAGACGACTACTATTAATACATACGATGCGACGTTGCACGCTTCGTCGCGCGAAACGATACGGAATTATTGTTTTCTAAGTTAAAGTCGTTCTAGCTGTCTTTGGTCGGATCGTATTTGCAGTACCAGTAGTACCATCTAGCGGCTGCTGACAATACTATTGTTTGCATGCTAGTACAGCCATTCAGTCCAATACCACTGCTGCATTCGTGCAATACCTGGCATACCTGGCACACACAAATTATAGTTATTTTATCTGCTAACTTCTTCCAGCGCTGGGAATTTAAAAAAATTAACTGCTTTGAATTTAGTGAAGAATTATGGAAAAGTTTTAACGTTGCAAAGGCATGAACGTAGTTAGAATTGTGCCATTTTTGTGTACATGCCGTGTATGGGCATTTGTGAAACAAATAATCACGAATCGCAGTGCGGTGCTTTGGCTGCTAATGCGGCGCGCAAACATCTCCCTGTCGACGGCACGCTCGTTTCGATGTCAAAAGCCTGCCTGCAAAACTAGAGCCTAATTTAAAATAGCTTGCCTTATTCACAATTCGCACTTTAATTCGTACAGAAACATCGAACAAGTAAAATCCATTTGTTGCTATCGCGCCTGTCTAATTAAGCTCTGTCATAGACTCTTCGAAGGCTCTATTACGGGCCGCCTCCAAACTTAGAGCGGACTATAACACATTTGGTATTCAATCGGAGAGTTTCGTCGTTGGAGAGTGGATTTTATGCGGGGGTAGTAAAGTCGATATTGCGAGGGTGGTGCGCGCTCCAGCTCGCTCGGTGTGACAATTACGGCGATGCGGCCCGCCCTCGCGCCGCCGCAATCGATAGGCCTAGAGCGGGGGAGGGCGGGGGTCGCGGCGCGGGGGAGATGGTCATTACTTATGCAAAGCAGCAGCGGCACTCGCGACCACGCCACGGGTCGCCATGGTCTCCACCACTCAGTACCCTTGCTGGCCTATATCACACCACCGTCAATATCAACGACCTTACCATATCGATTGATCAACTTTTTATAATAATACAATAAAGTTTATCCAAGCCTCTCTGTGCACAAATGAACAAAGGTCTGATAACGGAGTATGGCACAAAGCACGAATGAAAGTTAGAAAGGGGCCTAATCTGCAAGTTAGCTGGGTTAACGGAGCCCATTACCGAATTTGGGGGTCGATCTTTGTGCGTTCCCTGGGGCGCGGGCCCTTCATTTGTACGGTTGCGAGGATCGCTTTTAAACTTTTGTTTCGTGGCACTGCCGAAGTAACTATATATAATATTGTATGTAAATTATAAATAATATTTTTGAACAATATGAATTATGCATATTTATTATAAATAATTGATTAAATATTTTCGTTTTAGTTATCAACTACCCACCAACGCCATCTAGATTCTCCTTCCAACATTACTGCCACTAACGCATGTCGCGCTGACTCGGCGAAGAGAACGTCTCCCAGTATCAAGTATTTTCTTTATTCTAGCTACGAAGTCGTTCGCATAAGCTCCTCGTGAAAAGTGTCGCGTCAGAACGAGCTCGGATAAGTTTACGCGCGAAAAGTCGTTCCCGCGCTTTGCAGCCCGCGAGTTTTCTCGCGAAGGGAGGGGACGGTACACGGGTCTCTGGTACCCCTCGCCGCGCAGTACATAATGTAATGGGAACTCATAAGAGAGCTCAGTGTTGTGGGCGCTCGTCCGACGACGGACGCCTCAGCCTCCCTGTAAGGGTTGTTCCAAAATTACGACTTTGTTCGCATTGCGATCGTTCCTATCTACGATGTTTTATGTTTGCGAATGCTATGAAAACTTATTTATACACATTCCAGCCTCAGCTATGTATTATATTCAACAGTAGAAGATCTATTTATAATAATTTTAGACAAAAGCATTCATGAATGTATACAGAATTAATCTTTTCCAAAAATAGAGACGCTACAAACAAATCAAATAATACACAAAACAAGCGTTCTAGATTTTATCTTATAATAAGAATTAATCTTAATTATTTACTGATAAGAACATTTGTAGATACCGCAAGTAATGTCTGGGAGATATACATAGATAGAACCTACAATAGTAATTTACGATATATAAATATGGTGATTCTGAGAAAAATATGAACATTTTAAAAAGGAACACAAGAAAATGGCATTTATTACAATTTTCATAATTTATATTTAGGTAATTTGACTGCTATACTTTCGAAGTAAAAGTAGTCAATAAACGTCATTGCCCTGCCCTTTAAACGATTCAAGTTCGCGCCGTAATTAAGTAATGAGACGCAAAACTGTCATTATATGTAATACGACATTGTTGCAAGAACGGAGCGCGGCGGTATCGGTCTTATCACAACTATTCGTTATCACACTTCAAGGTGACGGTCCGATGTAACGCGCGGCTCGCTAGATACGGCTCGCAATTTATTACGAGCATTACTGAAAATGTTACACAATGCCGCTTCAGTCATTTTAATTGGCTTATCGATATCATAATAAGTAATTAAACTGAAAACTTTCAGAATAACGTACTCTTACTTCGACGGGGCTGGATTTATCGATAATCAATTTGTACCATATCAATTTGGTTACCGTTAAAAGCTGATAACAAACATTAAAGGCATAGGTACACACCTCAGAACAGCATCGCATCTGGATTGCAGTTATTATTTAAATACCTGTTTTTTTATTATGAATTACGGTCCTCGTACTATCAGGCACCCTGAATGCTTCCATATAAAGGTAATCTGCTAATTGCAATTCACACGCTATTCGACGCGCGATGTCGCTACATTATATAATATATTCACAAAAATCTAGCCATTCTTTCTTGATGAACAGTTTTATTTTTTAACTGTTCCTATTATAGAAACTTTTACCCTTTGTATGTATATGATATCATCAAAATATTCATCAACTCTTAAAACAAACAATACAATCTGTCGTTTATGTAAAAAGAAAATACAGATTCCAATAATACAAAACAGAGATCACAATAGATTGGATTTTAAAGATACGTTCAACCGTTCGCGGGTCGACTTTCGTTGCGCGGGAAACTCTGTAACAATTATGTATAATATACATCGGCGAAGGCCACGTGCTCGGTTGACGTTAACAAAGTTTCCCGATGCGGAGAAAACTTTCTGACATGTGAGTGGTAGATACTTACAATATGTGCCCGCACCCCGCCCGCCGACGCCGCCGTGACTCAGCGGCGCCCTCGCGCGACGTCGCCCCGTCTGCCCCCATGGAAAATTTATACCCACCCTCTCTCCAAGAATATTGCCATCCGACCCTACCAAATTCAACCTAACGCTCCATAAAATACGGAATAGTTTCCTACGCTCCGCATCAGCAAGACAAAGGAGCACCAGCAATTTTGCCGAAAACAAACCCTAACTCCAGTGGGATATAGTTTGTAATTTATGAGCCTCGGTGACTCACGTGCTACGAAACGCAGCAGTGACGTCACAGAGTTCGTAGCCCGCCTCCAGCGAAGAAATAAAACCGATAGTAATAATATTTGTTTTTATTTTGTATTTATTTATGATTTAATTTATTTAACATATACCAGATTTATTTCGTCTTTGTCCGTTAGATATTATAATTTTCATGTTTCCGTGAAGATGGTGTAAATTATTTTAGAAAATGAAAATAGCTTTTAAAGTAATTTCTAAAAAGTAGAATTGTGAACGTGGACGAACATAATGTCCTCAGAATCATTCATAATGTAGGATGAAACTCTTGCCTACCCAATCGAATGTAGGTAAAAGCTCCATGTACGAATATAAACATATAATAATTAAATAATATAAAAGGTAATTCTGGAAAAGAAAAATAAGATTATTCTTTGAAATCCCTAGACAAAGAAACGAGACAAAAATGACGTTCGACTGTGAGCTCTCAACCTTAATTCCTCGGAGCGGCACGATGTTTCGCGTCTCGAGAGCGTGTGCTCTCTCATCTCCTTAATTCGTCCTTCGCCGCAGCCCCCTTAATTCTCCCTCCAGCGATGCCGCGGGGGAGGGTGCTCACTCTCTTGTTAAGCGGAGTTCGCCCCCCTTATTTATGCCCGGCGCTGGGGGTCGGGCGGAGGTGGCTGGGGCGCTATCGACGTTCGTGTACGCCGCGTCCATGTACGGGTGAATTAAGAGCGAGTCGGCTTTCATTTTACTTTAAAGCTTCCACGCTCGTGTGCTCGCCTTTCAGCCACGAGACTTTCGTGTGCGCGGGCCGAGTTCAAGCAGTTTGCAACCTTAAAGATACGGAATAGAGACCAGTTTCTAGTTAAAATACGTGGAATATAAAGGCCACAAGCCTCGCTCGGTACGCCCGCCTTCAGTGTTTTATAACTTCAGAGGGCGAGGAGGCGGTAGGGTTTTTGTGAGTGGAAGGACTTTTTTGACGTACATTTTTTATGTTTTATTCGCTTAGGGTTCGCTAAGATAACGACGTCACACAGAGAGCAAAAAGCTCTCCTATGCGACATCTCTAGGTAGTTGTTAGTCATGGATTAACAAAACTAGGTACCAAAAAATTATTATTACGAGTATTTTTAAATACTTTACTTTGTAATCAAGATAACTCATTGCACACTGTGATATCACTCTCATTTCAATAATATCAGGTTATTTTATTGTAGACTGATAGTAGTAGCAAAACTATTCTCAAAAGTTTGTTGATAAGGGCGGGGGCGTAGTGGGTGGTTAAGTCTACGCACAACGTCTTCAGAGAAAGTGAAATTTAGCACAAGTTTGGAGAAATACAACTCTGTGCTACCCCCCTTCCGCCCTCCGAGGGCGTCTTTAAGGGGAGGCAGTCGGCAAACCCGGCTTATAACAATTAAGTTTATTCGCTCCCAGGTTTTCTATTTTGCTTTGTTAAAGTAGCAACACTATTTCTTTGCATTTTTGATCTTTGAACCTTCTAATAAATCTGTATGGAAAAAACGTTGCAGATGCATCATGTTTCTAGAAAACTTTGAGCATCGGGCCGTCAACAGAGCTTTGATAGAAACTCTACAACATTTTTTGGGCTTTTTTGGCGTTGCAGTCCTGCATGTCTCGTATGTATCGTAGGTGAAAAATCAGAGGAGCGAGTGGCCTGTGACGGTTGAACGACCTTTGTTAAGGTGTCGCTTTCGGGCAGGTTATTTAGTGCGGAGGGAGCAGGGGGCAGGCGAGCTCTGCGGGGCGGCGAGGCCCGGGTCGCCGAGCAACGCAACTGGGTCACTCCGGGCCTTCCACCGCCGCCCACCAATTATGTACACGCTCGTTACCGGACACGCGTTTTTCAATCACATCCATATTTAATTGGGCATCACGGAGCTGAAAATATGTTTGAACCGACATGTTTTACGAGAACTTTATTTGAATAACACGAGTTGTGTCATCGTTTTGGCTGGGAACATTGCATACACGTTAATTACAAACTACAATTTAAATACAAATGATGACTGAATGTTTATTAGGTCTGTTAGTTAATGAGAAAACCGCACTGATAAATTTGAGTGAAGGCTTTTAGGCTACTTTTAACTATTTTTATTAGCAGTAGCTTTTTATTAGCTACTTTTGAAATTCAATCTTATTCTCAGTCACAGCACAGCACAGATTTGCAATTAACTTTGTGCTTTTGCCTGAAATGAGCTCGCAGTGGATCGAGTAAGTTTTGTAGCGCGGGTCAGATAGACGTGAGCGTCTTCCGGAACTCCTTACAAGACAGAAACTGTGCCCTAACTTGTTGCATGGATGCACCGCGGAGGGTGCGGGCTGGGAGGGCGCGGGTGGGGGAGGGGCGTCTTCATAGTGAATGGGCGCGAGATGTCGTGGCCGGCCGCGATGCGCGTATGGAGATGCTTCCATTGATAACCGTGACCTCGCCCTTATCGCCGACGTCTGTCGATGTCACCCGCTCGCATTTCGCATTCCATAATACCCGACACCTTACACACTTGCATGCGGATCGGCTGAGAAATGTATTCTAATTTGTTGGATTCTAACTTTCTGATTCACGATCGAATGACTATTTTAACTTCGATTTCAAAATCATAGGCCGTAAGGAAATTGTTTATGTTGACCGATATTAACCAATGTTACCGTTACTGACTGATGTTAAACCCCAAATATTTTCTACTCACTGTTGGATCTTGAGGGGGGTTTAGTTCAATTTATCTTCAAAATCAAGTTCGGTAATTTATAGTGTTTATAAGTGTAGGTTCTCAAGCACACTTACACGAGGGTACTCATTGAGATACTTATGGCCTCATACAAGTGTCGCGCGTAAAAACGCAGCACTTATTTATATGGCAAAAAATAATTGCACGGAAGGTGCGCCCAGCCTTACTTGGAAAGTAGAGACATTAAGCGTATGCGGGGCGCATAACAAGTGCAACCTTGACATTGGCCATCGCCCTAATGTCACATCGATTGTCGGAATGCGAGCAGAACCATCTCAAATAATAATAGTGTCGGAGCGATGAATGAACACATTAGCGAGCGGCGCGGCAGCGGCGGCCGGCGCCGAGTCATTACGCTCCCCCATTAATCACTGCAACAATCGGCCGATATCTCGCTATTTACAAACGCGGGAGCACGTGTTCGACGCTCGTACTACGCAGAGTGTATTGACCCATTTAGATAGCTCGACCTTCGCGCGGCCATTGTGAGCGAAAAACATAAAAATAAGTTTTATTGCGGCGTCGTTATGCGTATCGCTGCGGTGCGCCGCTCGCCCGTCACGCCGCGCCGCGCTCCCCGACAGCTGATCGCTACGTGACATTTTTATTTTATTCACTCTCTTCCGGGGATTCTCCGAGATACGTGCCAGTGACGTCATTATCAGCCCGCCTGCGACTCCGGCCCCCTGATTTATTATCTCAAAACCGCCCGACACCGGCTCCATTCCGCGGACTCAAGTGATTTATGCATTGAATATGCACGTTCTTAACAATGTCAGTGTTAAAAAAACCGGTACCCGTTTGTGGCTTATTAAAAGATACTTGAAGAATCCAAATGTCTTTAAATCTTGACATGTGTAGTTTTCGTAACTGTTTAGTGTAATTCATAACATCACCCTTATGTGGATTCGTACCTAAGGTATCAGTAAGTAAGGAATGTCATTTTATACGTATTGCACAATAAACGACTTCAAATTTCTTGATAACTTACTTTGGAATTGGTCACAGGACCATATTATGCGGCTCCTTAAAATCTTACGCGCCAACTATTCCGCTAGCACTTCTCACCTCTAAACGAGACCGCAGGTGTGGTTTGGTCGCGCTTGCGGTAAATCTTGGTAAAGTAAAGCCTATCCTGCGCCAACGTCAAGATTTATTTTTTATTTTACAACATTATTAAGCTGAATGCAAGAAATTAAAATGTGAGCATGAGCAGGAAGTAGGACGCAGAATCAAAAGTAGACATTTCATTGGATATAAACAACAATTTTGCATTGTACCGCGCATTGCCCACGGCTTCGCTCGCGTCATGCAAAATTTCATCCTTTTTCAATACCTTAGAAATAGATGATCAAAAATCCTTCCTTAGTGCTCAACTACGGTGTAAAAGGAACAAGCATGCACATTTTCACGATCCTAGTCCAGGTAGTTGTGGCTGATATGTCAGTCAGTCGATCAGTCAGTCAGTCAGACAGTCGATCAGTCAGACAGACAGTCAGACAGTCAGTTGGTCAGTTATCCTTATATATAGAAGATTATTTTGCACGTGGCTTTAATATTACTGGGTCACGAATTAGTTAATTTAAATTGTGATGTGTTAGGAGGAGGAAATATTGGAGCGTGCGGAGGCGCCAAGTGCGATCGGACATTCTTGCCATTCAGCGGGCGGCGGTGTTCGCGGAACCCGGTACGTCATCTCGCGCTCGCTCGACAAAAACTACAATTTTCCCTTTCATTGCATCGGTTGCAAGACGCTCATCATAATAAACGCATAACGCCACGTCTCGCACGCGTCCGCACATTGTAAACAATGCGTTTCGGGAATTCCCTCCCTTTTTATGCTGGAACACATTCCTGAGGGATTCCTTTTGTTTGCTTTGTGCGGTCCACTTGTACATTTTTTCTTTTTTAGTCACCTCCGAGTTATTTGACTACGGGGCTGTTGCGTAACGGTACATAGTATGCATAACTTAACTTCACACCACATCACAAAAACGTTCAACTCAAGTGGTTCGTTAGTAACTTAACTTCAATTCATAATCTTATTTCTTGCATTATCAAGTGGTACTTTAAACACTTAATATATTTCACGTACTAAAAACGCTGCTTAAGTATTTCGAAATTACTTCTTGTCCATATACTAATTAAGGCTGTTAGTTAACGCGCCCTAAACAAAATTAAAGTTTCTTGCAACTGCCTAATAAATCTATCAGTTTTCAAGAGCTCACCTATTCTTAGTGACCGTAAATAAATATATCATAAAGCGCCTTCCTCACCGCGGTTACAATATGATATTGTTGAAACGCATACGTAGCATAGTGGAATAAAAAGCTCGACAGAAGCAGTCGAAGCTGCGAGCGACGGGCCACCAAACAGGATGTGGGACTGGTTGCGCGCACACACGCCTGCGCGTACGCAACGCACACACGCGCGCGCGGCCTCGCCGCTCGCCGCTCACGGAAATGTGCGTGCCAGCGCCGACCGGCCGCTGCCTTGGCTCCGCTTGCTTGCGAATAACGAACGCCCGAATTTGCTCACCTTATAACTTAGTGTTTCGGAATTCTTTTTTAAACGCTTTTGCGTGGAGTTTTGCCATCTAAAATTACATATAAGATATAGATTACATATTACATATAGATAGTACCTAGATTATATCCTTATATTTAATACATAGACAACTAAAATATAATAAGTTATTCGTATAACGCCTCGTGGAAAGGCTCTCTATATTATTTCTCATTACAGTGCATAGGAACTAACGTATTTTATTAAGTTTTAAGTAGACATTCCACAACTGTGTAGGTAATAATCATCTGTGGTCTCAATGTACGAAACAAAAGCTTGTACCTATTTATAAGCTGCAGTATGTGACCTTCCATGGATGCGATTCAATCTCTAATCTTTAATCCTCAACCTGTAAACAAGTCAGTAAACAGGTTAGAAGAAACCCTTTGATCGAATGAATGAAATTACCGAGCGGCGATCACGTGCCCTATTGTGCAGAAAGGAACGTTAATGGTTAATCGGTCATTCGATCGCTATCCAATTCGATATTGTGGATTATTACCTCTTCACGGTGCCACAGAAATTTATGAATGAACGACAAAAAATACTATGTGGATCACTTGTAGTAAATTATGACATCGCTCACGTCTCTATTATCTTCGGCACGATTGTGTTTCAACAATGTGGAGTTCGCCAAAATGTGTACATTTTTTAGCATCGCTAATATCATTGAATCGGCATGAATTATTGCGGTCAGTGCTCGAGTGCTTTTCAACTTTGTTTATGCTTAGTTTTTATGATACAGTTATATAAAATAATACAATACAAAATTGTATAGAAAATTAAATGACTTCACAATAAGTATGAGGTAGGTAGTAAGTTAGTTCTTAGGAAAGAAATTACCTACCGAAGTCATATACAAGTCATACAAATCGTTATCATATAAAACTCAAAATTTCCATCAAAATTATTATGGGCAAAAACTCAACTATAGCTTTGAACACATGCTACAGCATGCTCTCTTATAGCCTAGCTTTATAATGCAGAGTACACCCCACGCTATCTACCCCGTTTTATAGTTGGCTATAATACGACGGAGCGTAGGTAGCTGTGGAGCTAGATAGAAGCGGACGGTACGCGATGTTATTATGTGTGTGGTGGTGTGCGCGCGTGGCGACGGGCGCACACAGCCGCGGCCCCTCGCGCCCGCGCCCCAAGCCCCGCGCTCCCGCGCCCGCGTCCCTCGCCCCGCCGACCCTCGCTCGGCGACATGGCTTAGCGCGATCTGAGGCAATGCCGTGCCGCCATCTATTCGGTCTTCACAATGCCATAGAAAGTCTCCGCTCGCCTCGCCTCGCCTCGTCGAACGAACTTTTCCTACCTTCTCGACTCTACGTAGATACGGTGCCCACGGCGACGACGGCATTATGACTTCGGACTGCGTTTACTAGAACTCTTTATAGTAGTATTTTTAATAACCAGCAAGTTCTCAACGAACCGGGCGGCACGGTTATAAAACGCCGCATAGCTATCCGGCTCCAGCGATAAAATAAACGTCAGACGTTTCCAAGTTTCGAGCGGACAGAACGAGCGACGCGTTGCGCATCAGAAAAAGAACTTTACGACAAGATTAGAAAGAGCGTGCGGAGCGGCAACGTCGCGCGGCCACGTTCCAGGGCACCGAGCGGCAACGCGGAGCGCCAACGTCATATACTAAATTTATTTTCATGAGCGCCAGCGCTGGCGACGACACCGCTACATACTTATAGCGTTCGTTCGCCGCGTGATACCAATGAAACATCGTGGATTTGTCTATTTCTGCATATTAGAACTCGCTGCGCGCGGTTATAATTTTCGCTATAAACTCCAACAGGGCGTCGAGTGCAGTCCGCGAGCACACAATGGACCGGCACGTTTTCCGCGCAACGATAAAGGGGTGACGCAAAATGATTATTTGCAGCATTGCGATGAGTAGCCGCTGAGTCAGCGGAGTAACCGCACTGTCCTGAACGACTTCGCACAACACAATATATTTTGTTTTTCACTGCGTTATTCACATTGCAAGGACTTTGAGAAATCAATGGAAATGTTGTATTATTACCTACAAGCAAACATTGCAACGGTGGGATGTCTAATAAATTTAAACGACTTGGATGCACTTGCCCTATACTATTTTATACAAAAGCATCATAAAATATACGTATAAGAATGGACACATAAACATAGGCACTAAGTTCTGGGTGGACGTGTGCCACCTAATTGTGCGGCAGGTGCGGAGGCATCTGCCGCTCGCTGGACTTTGCCTTATACCATTTTATTTTTTCAAGTGATGCTCGCATCGCCTTAGTGACTGCTGATGCTCACCATAGCGAAGTTTCTATGTGTTTGCCAAGTGGACTAGCAATGTATAAGTAGTATAAGTAGATAGACCTTGGTAAAGTCAACGGACCTTGTGTAACCTGCGCGTCCGTCACTTCATTTTTAGTGTCTACAGTCGCCCATACTTGCAGCTGCTAGACTCGGAGTTGTTCAACTTTAAATAAAAATAAAGAATTGTAAAGACAACATGGATTTCTATGGAAACATTTTTTTAAATTTTATCTCTCAACAATTCTCTAAATGCGTTAGTTCCACACGTTAATTAATTTTAATATATTATTTCGGTTACGTACATACAGCCTGGGAATTAGTATTCATATAATTTGCATTAAATAAGTAAAACTTAATTGTTGACACACTTTGCTTGGAAGTGGTAATAATTTTGGCAGGCCCGAAATATGGTAGTCATTGTGCCCGTTCAAGTCTTTTGTATAGGAAATATTTTTGGGCGAAGAATACGGGGTAGTGCAGCAGTTGGTAGGGTCGGCAAATCCCACAGTTGTATTATGGAGCACGAAATCGTCTACCTGGTCGGACCCCTATGGGGGATGCTTCCCGGGAGCGCATTATGTCCAAAAAAAAAGCCAGAAGGGTCGGGGCGCACAAAAGAACGCATTCGGGTTCAGGTATCTAACGTATGGGACCGTTCAGGCTTTAAACAGTTTTGGTTGCTCTTGTTCTATAAATTGTTACGTTTCAGTATTGTCTATTTGAGGATCACAGTTTTAATTTAAACACAAGACGTGTTTAAGTTAATTGTATCAATATTGTTTTTGAACTACTGATTATGTGTGAACTATGTGAATTTATACAATTTCGTTAATTCATATAAGTATTCAATATATCTATAGGTAAATATATATAAATGTGTAGAATAGATATATGCACATACCTCTGTGCTGTACGCATGTACAAGTTTTAACAGTAGTGACATTTGAGGTTTATGCGGCGCTCGGCACGTGTATCTTACGGTACTTTCATACTGCATCGGTCGCCGTAGCTTTAGACAGGTCGACCAGCGATGTACTTATATAATAAAGAAAGATATAGTTGACCCATTTAAACGGTTAAATCTGAATTATCTAGTAGGAAAGTTTTCCATCGTGTATATCAGTTGTATTATTGTGATCTGTAGCGTCACAAACCCCCAGTGTTAATAATATAATTAAAAAATATATTTTTTTATGTTTATATTGTCTAACAGAGAATTAACAAACAATTATGTTGTGTTTTCAGAGCTCGGGCGGCGGGTGCGGCGCCAAGCGGCGCGCCGGCTCCCCGTGCGAGGGTGGCGGCAAGGTAGCGCGCTGGGAGGATTCCATAGCTCGGCTGGAGGCGGTCGCCGCCGGCGCGGGCGGCCCCGACTGCTGGCGCGCCGAGGAGGACGAGCGGCGCGCGTGCCGCCGGCGCTGGTGCGGCGGCTGGTGCGGCGCGCACGACACCATCCGCGCCGAGAACGGCAAGTCTTACTTGGAGCTGGGCGGCGCCGCGGCGCGCGCCTGCTGCGACGGCCGCGCGGCCGGCCGCTGCGCCTCGCGCCGCTGCTACCGCGAGAGGCGGCTCAAGATGATGAACCTCTGCGCGCTCAAGTTGGCGCGCTTCCGCCAGACGGCAGATCCTTCGCTGCGGCGATCGGTGCTCGTCTGCAACACGCTCCGAGGTATCGAGCGGGAGATGGAGCGCGAGAGTGTCGAGGAGGCACCCTTCGAGCCCGCTTGCGTGACGAACGGCGTCACCCGCTGCGAGCTGCTCGGCGCGCGCGACCCGGCCGCCGGGCGAGCCACCCCCTTCCCCGCCCCGCCGCCGCCCGACCGCGACTCGGGCTACGGCGACGAGGAGCAGCGCACCATCGACTGGGGCTCTGTGCTGAGCCTGTCGTCCCGGTCGGCGCTGGACCCGCCCGAGGACGCGTGGCCCGACGACTGGGGCTGGAGCGAGGACAGCTTCGTGCGGCTGCTGGTGCCGACGAGTTAGTGCACGGCGCGCGGGCAGGAGTCGCCCGCGCCCCTGTGAGCGCCTGTGATACGCCGGCGGCCCGCGGCGCGAGCTGAGGCGGCGCCGCGCGGCGCGGGGCCCAGGCCGCGCGCGCGCGCGGCATCTCTAGTCGGAGCCGAGCCCGGCGCGCTCGCCGCGGCGACGCCGAGGCGGCGCGACGCGAACGAGCAGTCAGTAGTTAGTATTATGTAATTACTAATGGGAAGGTGCTAGCTTCGGACGTGACGCAGGACTTAAATGCGAGCCGAGTTATTTTTGATAGTTTTATTTCTTTTAAGTGAATTCCAAACTGAAAATAAAGTGACTTAGCCGATGACGTTATTATGGTTTAAATTAAAACTCGGGTGTTTGAAATTTTTGTTGAAATTATTGTGTAATTAATTAGGTAAAATGCTATATTTATTACGTTTAACAAGAAGAAACGACAATTTAAAATTATTTCTGTCTTGATATTTTCAATCGAACGTGTTTCAACGATGAGCATGAATTTGAAAACATTTTGAAGATTTTGTATAAATTGAGGGTACTCCGATTTGTGGATGTGTGGTCTTTTATCTATAAGTACATAGTGACATTCATTTTCCTCGTTTCTTTTATGTTACCTCAATTACTGTTTGTGTGATCTCAAACACCACACTTGCACCGATTGGATTTTGATGTCAAAATGATGTGTGGACATGTGTCGTCACTTGACAGAGCGCTTGAACGTTAGACACAAGTCACTACTGTTTTTATTTGATTGCAGAAGCGAATACTTCTGGAAGTTCGTATGAACATTTTTGAACAAATTGTAATAAATATTTTGCAAGTACTTAAATTTAACGATGAACTTTCATTAGTCCCGCACTTACCATTTTTCTGCGGCACTGCAACTGCGTGTCAATTATTCAGCCTTACCAGCAAAGATGATGAAAGTTTTTCGATTGTAAACAAAACATGCATTTGTATATCGATTGATGAATTAAAATTGTTGTACTACTGACCTTCATGTATAGTTGTACTTAATCACCCTTAAAACTTCGAAGTGGAATGTTATTCGAAGGTACCTGGTTTCGGCGACTTTCTAATGAATGCTTTATAACATATCAGTTACAGTAATTTAAGTTTAAATTTTAGGATTTTAATTAATGTTCACTTACTATCATAATCTACTCTAACATTAAAATGCAGTTCCTAATACATACTATAACAAACTACTAGAAAACGACCTAATTTATTTGGAGTTAATTTAGTTTTCTGTTAAAGATTTATTAGAAGGTCACCGATAATGCCCAGGATTCCCTACTCAGCGTGATAATCTGCAAAATGTCAAATTAATCTACCTATATAGTCCGTAACGGACCTCGGAAATGCAATGAGATTTGAGACATCGAATGAATTTATTGAAATATTGTTACAATAGTGCTATAACCCGGCGTTCTAAAACGAGAGATCTAGTCAACAAGCCGGCTACGGCATCGAAATAACTCATTGAACTGTTTCTTTTGATGGCGTAGCAATGATATGTTCTCTCATTAGTGACATCGGGTTGTGAGCAGC
Source organism: Choaspes benjaminii (assembly GCA_018248235.1). Classification (NCBI taxonomy): domain Eukaryota; kingdom Metazoa; phylum Arthropoda; class Insecta; order Lepidoptera; family Hesperiidae; genus Choaspes; species Choaspes benjaminii. Next base: position 16,463 of record DWIE01000164.1, read on the forward strand.
TTGCGTGAAATGGAACTTAATGAATCTGTGTGTCATCAGGATTTGCGGTCGGGGTCGATGGGGCCACAGCGTTTCGCTAATTTATAAATGTGAAAAACTGGTTGATACGGCCGAATTAACGCTACGTCTCTGAGTTGTGATACACTTTATATTTGGTTGTCTTTGATTTTAAGTTAATTGTGTATAGTATAGTTTTGATTGCAACGATGAAGTGTTTGTCCGATGCTCTTCTGAAGGCACACATGGTTCCCATCGCGCGAAACGGAATTGCGACTGCATGGACCAAACATACCTAGCACGAGTTTAAATAGAGCAAAGTACAAATTTCAAATAAGTTGCGTCTGTGCTCCTGCGCATGTTTGTCCACCGTTGTCAATTACTCAGATATTTGAATTGTGATTCGGTAGCTAATGAGAGAAAACTCTATGTTCTTAAATTTAGTGTACATATTATATACGGAGTTGGGCATTAAGGCGCGATGATCGCGGCCGTTGTAAATACATTATGTAAAATAATTTTATTGATATCGATGTCGATTATCGAGTAACAGACTTCACTCAGCCACCGGCGACTGCACTAGTCGTATGTCACCGTGCTGTATAATACAACCTCTATTCTGTCCAATCACTCAACAAGTACAGATTTACAAGTTACATATTATAATGCATTTTAATATTAAGGTGTCACAAATTAATGCCAGTACTCGAAGGATGTCTAGTTAGTTGTAATATTTGGGTTCTAAACTCTTAAGCGATGCACTTGAAAGTTATGAATGTTGATTTCTCCCCTGTTTTTTTACGCATTATTTTGCATACGTACCTTCCTAAATGTTTCCGTTAAACATGTCCGTATGGTTGGTTGTGATGGTTTACTTAAGTAAGTTAGAGAAATATGGGTAAAACTGCTCTATTTGACGTACATTATATACTTATGGTTATTACATATTTTGTACTAACAAATTTTAATGTGTGGTTTCATCTTTCTGTCGCATATTTTGTGTCCGTTCATGTTTAAACGAATGTACTTAATTGTGTTTAATTAGCTGAGACTGAAAACTATTTTGCATAAAATCTATTTTTTTATTTTGGCTGGTCTATCGAGCCAGTGTTGCCAACGTCTTTTCGTGCGACGTCAAGATGAAACTTTCCAAATGCTTGCAATAATGTACAAATTACAATTTTTAAACTGCTCCACAATGTCAACTTATGTCCTCCTTTTATCCTGTCATTTTCTTATATAATAGTTGAGAAAGGAAAATTTATTCAAAATTGTAAATTATATTTTGTGTTGTAGAACACAGACAGATTTTTGAATTGATGTAAAAATTGTGTATAAATGTATGTGGTGGGCACAGCGGCTTGTACAGCCGGCCGGGGCCGCGCCGCCCCGAGCCGCGCCGCCCCGAGCCCCGCCGCGCCATGCGTTGTGACCTAACAGCAATAATCGTTGACAGGACTTTCGTCACATCCGTCTCATGGTCGCCGACGTCTCAAAGAAACGTCCGCGACATCGACATACGTAACTTTATAATTACATTTAAGTGTAAATTCTTAGTGTTTTCATTGCCATTGGTTACCAAAAATGACAGGATTTTTTTTATTGAAACATTTGTGTATTATATTCTAGAGAAAATACTCTCGTTAGAAAATTGTGTAAGCAATTTTGAATTATCTGATGCACATCGAATTGTTGAACGTTCCTCTGTTAAGAGATGTTCAAAATTGTTTCTCTGATTGTCTAATGTAACAAATATAATTGTAATATATTGTTTAAGCTGTTGTGTCGAAAATAACAAGAACAGGAATAATTTTGTGAAACAATGGCACAAAGATGAACATAAAAATTATATATATTATAGAAACAGAAATGTGGCTATAAGAGCAATTTTTATAATAAATATTTACTGTTGAAGAAACTTGACTTTTATTCTGATTATTATAATTATAAGATATCCTACAAGTTTTCAAATTCGAATAAGATAAATCACAGATTAAACTTTATTACAATGATACAGCATGTTTTATAATCTAAATAAGATTTTTAAAATAATTATAGAAGATGACATAAACAAGAATTCGGTATTAGAATAGAATTTAATGCAATTAGTATTGCATGTTGTTATTATAAGAGTCCTGGTATACCCAAATCCAATCCAATACCAAACAACTTACACATATTTCATTACGTTGAACATTTAAAGGCATGTCTCATAATGATATAGACTTGGCCTATAATATTATAAATAAAATCAACAAAATACTTTCATAAAAAGGATCCAGAGGTGTCGTTTTACTTTCAAATACAGCTCCTCGGTATTTAATACGAAATTCTGTTTCAATGGTATATATTCCAGAACTACGTACAATATGTACTCTCTAGTGAATCAAATTATGCTTCAAGACTGGTCGGTTGCAGTCCGTGCAGTGTCCTCTTGTGCTTCCACATATCACCAGACCACCTGAAGGCGGTGCCGCACACATCGCACTCGTGCGGTTTTTCCCCCGTGTGGATCAGCGTGTGCACGGTCCGCGCGTACGGCCGCCGGAAAGCCGCGCCGCAAATGTCGCATTTGTACGGCCTGGAACATATTTTATCCGTCCTTAACTAGTACCCACACGCTGTTGTGGTTCAGTGTATTTTTCTGGACGAAACCTCTATTTTATGTTATGGAAACGGGTGGTAGAACATAATATGTTCGACTGGGTCGGTACCACAGTTGCACCTATTTCTGCCGTGCAACAGTAGTGTTGGTACTGATTGTGTTTCGGTGTACGGGTGTGATAGCCAGCATACACGGAACACGAGGCGTCCGATCTATGTCCTCAAGAGCAGCACCGCATCTGTGGTTACAGATGCCATGGGCTGCAGTAGCTACTTATCAGCAGATAAGCTGCAAGCCCGTATTCATAATATATAAAAAAATGAGTTGGTAACACACGGTCTTACTGCAACATAAATCGCTACTTCTGAGAACATAAATCGAACGCTTCGTATTCTGCGTATGCTTGCTATCATACCCTTACACTGAAACCCAAGTAGTGCGAAAACTACTGTTTCACAGCACAAACAGGCGTGACGGTGGTACCGATCCAATCGTATATAATCATAATCTACCACCCGCAAAGCATTTGTTTTGGTTAACCCATAAAAAACATTAAAAAGTGTGTTATACTCGTACGTAAACCACAGTGCGCGAGTCCGATTCGCGTTCGGGCGATATTTCTTATTCTTAACACAGTATAAAATACGCGTTGCTAAAATAAAACTCGCAACTACCCATTTTACAAGACCGCTGGACAACCGGTCGCCGCGTAAGAGCCCGGCGAGACTCTACCGCTTCAATCAGGTTCCTAGTATCAATACTCGGTATTTACTGTACCTATTCTCGCATACAGATTACAGAATTATATAGGAATAGTCTATATTTAACCACTTATTGCCATTTATTCGATATCACAATGCATATGCAGAAAAACCAATAGGATGTCTCGAAAATGTGTTTCAATAGGTTGTTGTTATAAATAAAATAGTACAGAATATTTTTAAGTATAGAGGTGAGGATTTAAAAAAAATTAGAGTAGCAAACAAGCATACAGTTCACCTGATATTAAGTGACCACTACAGTCCATGACAACCGGACCCGGCTTTAAATAGACCCATCGTTCTTTTCAAAGTCGGTCACAAGTGCGTTGCTACTCTTGAGGTCTAAGTTGGTGGCGCGCGATACAGGAGGCGCCTGTATCTAGTGCGTGCCGGCTGCTACACCCTTCAAGCTGAAACATAACTCGTAAAAGCTATTTCACAGCAGAAATAGATGTACTAATCAGGTGGCATTTACAAAGAAAAAATGTATTTTTAATTGGCAACACACCATTTGCCGACCTCCGTGGCGCAAACGGTAATGAGACACTTTACGAAGCGTG
>DWIE01000165.1:0-20375 GCA_018248235.1 Choaspes benjaminii
AAGTCTCGTATTTTTCGGCCATACTGATCACTGAAACCCCCCTTGAACTGAATTCAATGAAATTGTGTACATGTGTTGCTTGGTCGTACTTGAGAGATAGGATGGTTTTATCTTGATTTCAATTTATTAATTGAAATTTAATCCTTTTTAAATTGTCAAGTTTAAATAGTTGGATCCTGTAGGAGGAGTTTGTTGAAATAGGTATAATCCTTTTACTTCTTCCCATTTAACCAGTTTAAGCCACAGCTATGCACAGTAACACAGATAGCATTGCCTGTATACCACATCTCAAGTTAGGAGATATATCAGCTACTTCAGCAGGGAATCTTTCTGTGCGAATTTAACTGTGTTTAAGTTACACATTAGTAAAAGGGTTTGGAGGTAGTCTTATAATATGGTCCTTTATTAGTCTTAGATAAATGTATTAAGACACAAAAATAATTCAATTATATTTATATAAATGTTTTCATTGCTTCATTTCTCAGGTGGACGGGCTGATCCCAGGTCACGAGTACAAGTTCCGTGTGAAGGCGATCAACAAGGAAGGCGAATCGGAACCATTGGAGACCTTCGGCGCTATTGTTGCCAAGGATCCCTTCAGTAAGTCAGGATTACTTTTAAAATTTGAGGAATTATGCCATATTAAAACATCATCCAAGAACATCCTTAGAGCCAGGCTAATAATAAGGCTTAATAAATCCCATGATGCTTTACCAGCTGTGAGTGACCATGAATATGTTATTTCTGAGAACGAAGTTCGAATGGCTCATTTGGTAGTATTCTTAGCTATTACTTCTAAAACTTAATTTTTTATATAAAGAACAAAGTAATAAACGAACAAAATTGGTTTATAAAATGAACTCTGAAAATATAAAATTATGATACAATAAGTATTCATTTATTAATTTATAATTATACATTACAGCTGTTCCGGATGCCCCATCCACTCCAGTACCAGACGACTGGTCGGCCAGCCACGTGGACCTCAAGTGGGAGGCTCCAGTATCCGACGGCGGATCACCCATCATTGGTTACATCATCGAGAAAAAGGACAAATACAGCCCGCTTTGGGAGAAAGCGTTGGAAACCCACTCGCCTACGCCCAGTGGTACTATTAATGGGTAAGTTTTAACAATACCATATAAATGATTATAGTTACTTAAATTCATAAGTCCAACGTGTGGTGGTACTGAAGAAAGGCTGTAAAAAGTTGATGTCGTATCACCTAAAGACACTCGGAGGATTACAACTTCCAACGCCAGCATGAGTATTTAAGACCAGTCATTGCAAGGGCAACTCCTCCGATATTGTGAATATCTATGAGCGACGTTAGTCACACACCATCATTACCATTTGCCCTTTGTTTCTTTGTTCTTTTTTACTTCAAAAAGTTGTAGTACAAACTCAAGGGGTAATTTATGTTTTAGGCTGATCGAAGGTAACGAATACCAGTTCCGCGTGATCGCGGTGAACAAGGCTGGACAGAGCAAACCGTCGGAAGCAAGCAAGAACTTCGTGGCCAAGGCCCGCTTCCTTGCGCCCAAGATCGACAGGAGACACCTTAGGGATGTCACTCTCTCCGCTGGATCTAGCCTCAAGATGGAGGCAGCCATCACTGGCGAGCCTGCACCAGCTGTGGAATGGAGGTAAGAACGATATTAGGAACTTAATGTTTGCTCGTTTATAACTGGATGTAGTGCGGAATTGGGGTTTTACTACTTTAATACTTCGCTTGGGTAATAAAAGTTATGATGACGAATTTGTGTGTGGTTACTGCGAAAATAAAAACTTTAACTGTTATGACAAAATATGATCTTAAATGGCACTGAAAACCCACTGAAAAAATATAGTAGATCTCTGGCGTTACCGTATCTGTTCTTCTGATATTCATCCATTTTCTCCAACAGATTCCAGAACATGCCGCTCCGTCCATCGAAGGCAGTGTCCATTGACAACCCAGAGTACTTCACCAAGTTGGTGGTACGCCCAGTGAGGCGCGACGACTCTGGCGAGTACACCGTCACAGCGGTCAACTCTAGTGGAAAGGACACGGTCACCATCAATGTGCTAGTCACTGACAAACCGACTAAACCCGAAGGACCACTACAGGTCAGTTCTGAGATATGAAATACGTTTGTCTTTGTAAACAGTAAAGTTTGTATTGTATGTTTGGACAAACTTATATATATTATAATAGTTTTGAGCCAAAATGGCCAAAAAGCACTTAAATATTGAGCGGCTTTGTAAAATTAGATTTGATTTAAATGCACTTACATGGTACTAAAGTATACCAATGCTAATACAAAACACCATAACTGTGTGTACCCGAATGTGTACGCAGAGGTGTTCACCAACGTTTCACCATATATGCTTAAGTCGCATGTGGTGGAGAGCGTATTGCTATTCACCGAGCAATATCGTATAATAAAGTAATAATACGAATACTTATTATATATTTTGACGCCCAATATCAATAATATGTTCCATATATTTATTTCATATAATGTATACCCATCCTCAGATTTCGGACGTGCACAAAGAAGGCGCTACGCTCAAGTGGAAGCGGCCCAGGGACGATGGCGGCGCTCCCATCGAGTACTACCAAGTGGACAAACTTGACACCGAGACCGGTGTCTGGGTACCCTGTGCCCGCTCTGAGGAGCCCAGTGAGTATTCATATTAATTTTGTGAATAGCCAATATGTGCTTTATATAATTTTTAATTTTACATATTTAGCCCTCAAGTGTATTTGTATCAAGCACTCAGTTTAATGAATGCTTCAAAATCACACTGTAGAGAGTAACGGATGGTAGAACGTTACATCAGGGTCGGTACCACCTTGTCACACCTATTTGTGCCGTGAAATACTAGTGCATGTTAACCAGCATGTAACCAGTATGAGGTGTCGGATCTTTGAACTTAGTTGTAGAACCGCTTCTGCATCTTTGATGACAGGTGGCTGCAGTAGTCAGTTACCACCAGATGGACAATCTTTATATCATAAAAAAAGCGTATAATGTTTAATAAATTTAATTTAAAAAAAAATTCAAAAATATATGAACATCCGATTACATCCCAAAACATAAGTTATATTTAGAAAATAAAACGATTCCCATTGCTTAGTTTTATTAAAAAGTAATTTACGATTACATATGTTTATATTCAATTCGATAAAAAAAATCATTTTAACATGATAATGCGTTGGGATTAGCCATACGTGGGATGTAACGATTACTTATTACTTACGGTGATAAACTATAATTACGTCTAGTATGTTTCGAGATACCTAGACTAAGTGCAAAAAGTGCATTGCTGAAGGATTTACTTATTTTTTCAGAATGCGATGTTACCGGTCTCACTCCTGGCAAGGAGTACAGGTTCCGCGTATCGGCCGTTAACTCGGAGGGAGAATCCGAACCTTTGGATTCTGAAACCAGCATCGTCGCCAAGAATCCGTTCGACGAACCTGGTACGTTTGAAAAAACTAATTTTTGTTATATCTCTATTGAGTAGTATAAAATATTATAAGTAAATGATGAACCCTATCGTTATATTTTGTATTGACGACTTTAGGTACAAATTTAATGCTTAAACAACAGGTGCTTCCATTTTTAACTAAAGCTAAGAATATGCATGTAACAATTAGGTGGTCCCAAGGTCTTCCAAAATCCCCATGGACTTATTCACGTGAACAAAACAGTAACGGTTTAATCTTCACCAGGTGCGCCCGGTACACCAAGTGTTACCGATTGGGACAAGGACCACGTTGACCTTAAATGGACTCCACCTAGAGAAGATGGTGGAGCACCCATCGAGGGCTACATCGTGGAGAAGAAGGACAAGTTCGGCAACTGGGAGAAGGCTGCCGAAGTGCCAGCTGATAAGACCACCTGCACCGTGCCTGATCTCATTGAGGGACAGACTTATGAGTTCAGGTATACTTAAGTTATTACCTGTCGTTATAAATATATTATTTATTGCGTCACCTAGCAAAAAAGGTTCACAATGTCTAGCAGTCAACTCTGGGTGATGGTGGAATATTATTCAATATAATAAGCTCAATAAAAATTAAGTTAGTATTCATAATATAGGATATAATATTTAATAACACTCAGTTATGAAATATTGTTAAGTGTTGGCGCCTAAATTTGTCTGAGTATAATATATAACTTTGAAATGTTGATCATTTGATCATTTTCCGTGAATCAGGGTAAGGGCAGTCAATAAAGCTGGACCAGGTGAACCTAGTGACAGCACACATCCTATTGTCGCCAAGCCCAGAAACCTGGCACCGAAGATCGACAGGACCAACCTCATCGATATCAAGATCAAGGTCGGACAGAAGTTCGGCTTCGATGTTAAGGTTACTGGTGAACCGATGCCAGAGACGAAATGGTTCCTCGCCAAGAAGGAGGTGAAGTCCAGTGGCGACATGAAGGTGCAGCATTCGGACTACAACACGAAGCTGAACTGCAAGGCCGCGACCAGAGCAGACAGTGGTCGCTACACCATAACCGCTGAGAACAGCAATGGCAAAGACGTCGCTGAAGTGGAGGTGATCGTGCTCAGCGTGCCCAGCCCGCCTGGAGGACCGCTTAAGGTATCTGACGTGCACGCGAACGGCGCGACTCTATCATGGAAGCCACCAGCGGACGACGGTGGCCAGCCGGTAGAGAAGTACGTGGTGGAGAGGATGGACGAGGCCACCGGCCGCTGGGTGACAGCGGGAGAGACAGATGGACCTCAAACCACCCTCGCGGTAGACGGCCTGCAGCCCGGACACAAGTACAAGTTCAGGGTCCGCGCAGTCAACAGGTCAGTTAGATAAACTATTACATATGGAGAACTACTTGTACAGTGGTCACGTAAATTAAATATAACTAGCCATCAGCTTATGAAAATAATGTTTTATTTCTGAAAACTTTAAAAACAGGCATATTTATTGGTCTACATATACTTGATCTATAGGTAGAAATTTTCTGCCAATGGATTTTTCTTATATTCTAGTCTATATATCTCATATACTTAAATATTCGACACGTTAAGACGTTAATAAATCACACCAAAAATATGAATACACTGTATGGTAATAATGTTTTATCTATTAAAATTATTTTTTCAACTAGGCAAGGAAAATCCGAGCCTCTCACAACACCTCACTCAACCGAGGCCAAGAATCCATTCGATGTTGCTGGCAAGCCCGGAACACCGAAGATCAAGGACTTCGACAGAGATTTCGTGGAACTGGAATGGACCAGGCCTGAGACCGATGGTGGTGCACCAATAACTGGATACGTTATTGAGAAGAAGGACCGCTTCGCACCCGACTGGGAAGAATGTGCACAGGTGTGTAGTTGGAGTTTGTTATTTATTTATTTTATAAAATTAAAAGCTATGTCTACTACAATATACCGTTAGAATGGTGTAGTTACACTATTTATATTTTTCACAGATCGAAGGCGATGTCACAACTGGAAAAGTTCCAGACCTTATCGAAGGAAATACATACGAGTTCCGCGTACGCGCTGTCAACAAGGCAGGCAAAGGTGAACCGAGTGACGGAACTGCACCTCACTTGGCAAGACCTAAGAACTTGCCACCGAAGATCGACAGGAACTTCATGTTCGACATCAAGATCAAGGTCGGACAGAACTTCGAGCTCGATGTCCCTGTTGCTGGTGAGCCAACACCTACTAAAGAATGGCAGCACGGTGACAACGTCGTCCTCAACACTGACAGAATCAAGGTTGTTAGCGATGACCACACAACCAAGTTACGTGTTATTGACGCGAAACGTGCTGACACTGGCACTTACACTCTGAAGGCTAAGAACATCAACGGAACCGACACAGCTACCGTTAAAATCTTGGTTATGGATGTTCCTTCTGCCCCAGAAGGTCCACTTCGTGCGGATGACATTACAAAATCAGGTTGTACGTTGCGCTGGAGACCGCCTAAAGATGACGGTGGTTGCGAAATCTCCCACTATGTGGTTGAGAAAATGGACCAGGAGAATATGCGGTGGATACCCGCCGGTGAAGTCCAAAGTTGCAACATTCGCATCGACCACCTTATTGAAGGACACGATTACAATTTCCGCGTTCGCGCAGTTAACAAACAGGGTGAATCGCAACCACTTGTCGGCCACGAACCGATCACTGCTAAAGATCCCTATGGAACTCCGGACAAACCTGGCACCCCAGTTGTCACAGACTGGGACAAGGACCATATGGACTTGGAATGGGTGCCGCCGAAGAAGGATGGCGGTTCTCCCATCACTGGCTACATCATCGAGGCTAAGAAGAAATATGGTCCATGGGAAGTGGCCGCTACTGTACAAGGTAATAAGACATCTGCAACTGTCCCAGGATTACAAGAGGGCGAGGAATACGAGTTCCGTGTTATTGCCGTTAATAAGGCAGGAAACGGAGAACCTAGCGATGGCTCTACACCACAGGTCGCTAAACCTAGGTTCTGCGCACCTCACTTCGACAAAATGCTACTGGCAGACAAAACTGTTAAGGCTGGACAGAGAATACAGTATGAAATCCCGATAGAAGCTGCGCCTAAGCCAACAGTTGAATGGCATATTAATGGCAAGCTTGTACAGGTGTCAGAAAGGATTGACATTCAGATACTGCATAACAGGGTTATTCTAGACATTCCATTCTCCGTCCGTTCTGATGGAGGCGTTTACAAATTGACCCTCAAGAATGATCTCGGAGTTTGCTCAGCATCTGCTCAAGTAACGGTACTGGACAAACCCTCGAGGCCCGAGAAACCCCTCGTCGTCTCTGACGTCACTAAAGACTCTTGCTCACTATCATGGAAAGTACCACTGGACGATGGTGGATCACCAATTCTTCACTATGTAATTGAAAAAATGGACTTATCACGTGGTACGTGGTCTGACGCTGGTATGAGCACATTCCTGTCACACCAAGTGACTAGACTCATCCACATGAAGGAATACTTATTCCGAGTAAGCGCCGTTAATGCTATTGGACAGTCAGAGCCCTTAGAATTAGACAGGGCAATAGTTGCTAAGAATGAGTTCGATGAGCCATCTGCTCCTGGTAAACCTGAAGCAACAGACTGGAGCAAGAGCTATGTTGACTTAAAATGGGCTGCACCCAAATCAGACGGTGGTGCACCCATTACCGGCTATGTTATTCAGAAGAAAGAAAAGGGAAGCCCATACTGGGTCAATGCTGCGCATGTACCAGCTGGTAAAACAAATGCAACTGTACCAGATCTAACTGAGGGTCAAGATTATGAATTCCGCGTCATTGCAATAAATCAAGCTGGACAATCCGAACCTAGTGAACCTTCTGATACCATCACAGCTAAGGATAGGTTCGTCGCACCAAAGATTCTTACGCCACTTAAGGAAATGCGCATTAAGGCTGGCTTAATCTTCCACATCGATGTAGACTTCATTGGAGAGCCAATTCCAGAAGTGAAATGGACCCTCGATGGCAAACCTGTTGTCACAAATGAGAGAACTACAGTAACATCTGTTGGACATCATACAATAGTCCATACAGTGAACTGTAAACGTTCTGAAGCTGGCAAATATCATCTTTCTCTTAAGAACGATTCTGGATCTGATGAAGGTAGCTTTGAACTGATAGTATTGGATGTACCTAGTCCACCAGAACCACCATTCGTCTATGAAGAAATCACTGCACAGTCAGTAACATTATCTTGGAAACCACCTAAAGATAATGGAGGCAGTGAGCTGACAGCTTATGTAATTGAAAAACGTGACTTGACTCATGGTGGTGGCTGGGTGCCCGCCGTTACGTATATTAACCCTAAGTACAACCATGCGCTCGTACCTCGTCTTGCTGAAGGTACTAAGTATGAGTTCAGGGTATTCGCTGAAAACTTACAAGGACGATCTGAGCCTCTTGTTACAGACAAGGCAATTGTTGCAAAGAATCAATACACAGTTCCTGGCAAACCTGGAAAACCAGAATTGGTATCCGCAGACAAGGATCATATTAAGATCAGATGGTCTTCACCTATTTCCAATGGTGGATCTAATATTTTGGGCTATGATATTGAAAGGAGAGATGTCGCTTCTGGTCGCTGGATTAAACTGAACAGGGACCCCGTTAGATTTAATGAGTATGAAGATGACAGGGTACAAGAAGGTCATCAGTATGAGTATAGAGTGTCCGCTGTTAATGCAGCCGGACCTGGTCAACCCTCTGACTCGTCTAACGTATTTATTGCCAAGCCAATGAAGGAGAAACCGAAACTGTTCTTGGATCACTTGGTAGGACGCAAGATCAAGGTCCGTGCTGGTGAGCCCATCAATATCAACATTCCACTTGCTGGTGCTCCCACGCCCACTATTTCCTGGTCCAAGGGATCTGTTCCGATTGTACCATCACACAGGGTATCTGCTGAGACTAAGATAGACGAAACCAAACTGTCTATTGAAAAGTCCACCAGAGAAGACGCTGGAAAATACACAATTACAGCTTCAAATGAACATGGAAAAGACTCTGCTGATATTGAAGTTATCGTCGTTGACAAACCTGGAGTACCCAGAGGACCACTTGTATGCACACCGGTTACCCATGATGCTATTAGTCTTACATGGCATCCACCTGCAGATGATGGCGGTAGTGAAATTACCGGATATGTGGTTGAAGTGGCTGAATTCGGTGTCAACGATTGGCGAACAGTTGCTGGATTCTGTCCTAAATGCTCATACACTGTAAAGAACTTGACTGAAGGCAAGAAATACATCTTCAGAGTACGTGCTGAGAACTTATACGGTGTTTCCGAACCACTGGAAAGCAAATCAATCATTGCTAAGTCACCATTCGATCCACCAGATGCACCGGATACACCAAAGATTACTGGCTACAGCTCGAACAGCGCTTCACTCGAATGGCACCCGCCTGCGAACTGCGGCGGCAAACCTATCACTGGATATTACGTTGAAAAGAGGGAGCGTGGCGGTGAATGGGTAAGGGTCAACAACTACCCAACACCCAACACTTGTTACACTGTTCCCGACCTGCGTGAAGGCAACCGATATGAATTCCGCGTCATTGCTGTCAATGAGGCTGGACCTGGTAAACCTAGCAAACCCACAGATGCTATTGTTGCTGAGACGCAGAGATTAAAGCCCAGTGCACCGGAAGCTCCAAAACCAGACAGGATCACAAGGGACTCCGTTACGCTTTCTTGGAGACCTCCGAAGAGCGATGGTGGTTCAAAGATCAAGGGCTATATCATTCAACAGAAAGCCAAGGGAGACAAAGACTGGAAGGACGTCAATGACGTTCCAATCCCAGGCCTTATTCACACAATTCCGAACCTTAAGGAAGGTGGAGAGTACCAGTTCAGGCTTATCGCTGTCAACGATGTCGGCCGATCTGATCCAAGCAAGCCTACTGCAGATCTTACGATTATAGAACAACCCAATAAACCTTGTATGGACTTGGGTGGTGTACGTGATATTACAGTACGGGCCGGTGAGGACTTCTCTATTCATGTACCTTACACCGGTTTCCCACAGCCAACTGCATCCTGGTTTGCTGACGATAACTTACTGGATGTTGAGAGAGACTCAAGAATATTCCAGAAGATTACACCCGAATCAGCGTCTCTTGTTGTCAAGAACGCTAACAGATCCGACGGAGGACAGTACCGCCTACAATTGCGTAACCCATCTGGGTACGATACAGCTACAATCAATGTACGTGTTCTGGACAGGCCTGGAAAACCAGAAAATCTGCGTGCGGATGAGTTTGAAGGTGAAGCACTCACCTTGTACTGGAACCCGCCAAAGGACAACGGAGGCGGAGAGATCACTAACTACGTGGTTGAAAAACGTGAAGCCCGCACACAGAACTGGACCAAGGTCTCTGGCTATGTCACCACTCCGTTCTTGCGGGTGAAGAACCTGTCGGTTGGAAAGAGCTACGATTTCCGTGTTATGGCGGAGAACCAATACGGACAATCTGATCCAGTTCAGACAACCGAGCCAATTAGGGCGAGACATCCGTTCGACCCGCCCGGTCCGCCTGGAGCGCCACGATCAGTCGAAACTACCGAGTCTTCCATCACAGTTACATGGACCAAGCCACGCCACGATGGTGGCTCACCTATCATAGGCTACGTTCTCGAGAAACGTCTGATTACTGAAGACAAATGGACGAAGGCGTCCCACGCACACATTCCAGATACAACTTACAAAGTAAACGGACTGATTGAGAATCACGAATATGAATTCCGAGTGTCTGCTGTCAATGCCGCCGGTCAGGGAGCATGGTCGCAGAGCTCGGACGCCATCCGGGCTTGTGCGCCACCTAATGCACCTCGCATCACAAGCGACCTTAGCTTACGTGACATCACTGTCATCGCGGGTGAAGAGATTAAGATCACCGTGCCCTTCACCGGCAATCCTATTCCAAAGGTATCATGGATTATCAACAACGACGAAGTATTCCCTGACAATAGGATACGTTTCGTCACGTCTGAGGTGAACACAGTATTCCACAACTCGTCAGCCAAGCGTTCAGACACTGGCTCGTATACCGTCCAGCTGGTCAACAGCGAAGGATCTGACAGTGGCACATGCAGGGTATTGGTGGTCGACAAACCATCGCCGCCAGTAGGCCCGCTTGATGCATCTGACATTACACCTGATACATGCACGTTGTCATGGAAACCGCCGCTAGATGATGGTGGTTCTCCCATCACCAATTACATCGTGGAGAAGATGGACAACACTGGAGTATGGTCAAAGATCTCATCATTCGTGCGCAACTGCCACTACAACGTGATGGGCTTGGAGCCCAGCCGTAAATACACTTTCAGAGTGCGCGCCGAGAACCAGTATGGCGTCTCGGAGCCACTCACCATGGAAGAGTCTATCACTGCCAAGTTCCCCTTCACAATTCCGGATCCGCCAGGCGTACCACGTGTGATCGACTGGGACGGCTCGACCGGCACTGTGATCTGGGACCGCCCGCGGTCGGACGGTGGTGCCCGCATCCAAGGGTACAAGGTTGACTTCCGTGACGTTCGCGACAGCGTCTGGAGCAGCGCTGACTACCTTGTCAAGGACTGCAATTACCAGGCGTACAACCTGGAGCCCGGCCACGAATACGAGTTCCGCGTGCGTGCCAAGAACGCTGCTGGCTTCAGCAAGTACAGCGCGAGCTCGCAGCCATTCAAGGTTCGCGCGCGAGCTGGTCCCCCCTCCGCGCCACGGTCACCTAGGGTACTGCGTGTTGGACGTAACTACGTTGATGTGGCTTGGGATGCACCTGCCAGCGATGGAGGCTCCCGTCTCACCGGCTACATCATCGAGCGGCGCGAAGTTGGTGGCTCGGTGTGGCTCAAATGCAACGACTACACCGTCCTCGACACCACCTACACCGCGCTCAACCTCAGCGAGCGCGCGGACTACGAGTTCCGTATCATCGCCACCAACTCTGCTGGTCAGTGTTTTTTTTATTTTGATAGTTTATTTTAAACCAAGTATACAATTATTCTACTTTTATCTTAAACAAATTGTAAAATTTTCTTCATCGTTATTAACAAGTCAGAGAATATAATAAGACCTTGACAAGCTTTACGGTGACCAGATCATTGCAAATTCTTGACAAACTTTGATACGACCGTTCCCTAAAAATTCCGTATCCTTTAATCTTGTTAGAAAATCTAAGGTTTTATACTAGGCAAATAGTGTCAGATAGCCTAATGATGCCTATGATGAGAATATCATAAACTTTTATCCAAACCTTTTTCTATTTCTCATAAAATCAATTAACAGAGGTTATACTTGCAAAACTTAATCAAACCGCCACATGCTATGTAGTTTTTGTGTTACCAAGTGGTGGAAACAATATAAAACTGTTTCGGCAACACTGCAGGTAAATCCGAGCCGTCCACCTGCACAACGCCAGTGCGCACTGGCGAGGAGGTGGGCGGCACGAAGCCGGAGTGGCTGAAGCAGCTGCCGGCGCTGGCGTGCGCGCCGCTCGGCCGGCCGCACACGCTCGAGTGCGTCGCGTCCGGCTCGCCCACGCCCACCGGCCGCTGGCTGAAGAACGGCAGGGAGGTCACGCTGGGTGCCAGATTCATCGCGGAATCCCGCGAAGGAACGCTAAGACTGAACATTCTGGAAGCAACGGACGCCGACGAGGGTGACTACACTTGCGAGGCCAGCAACAGCCTCGGACACATCCACACCACCGTGCATCTTAAGATTGGAAACCCACCGCGCATCACCAGAATGCCAGGTGATCTGCATCTGCCTGAACACGACAACACCAAGATCAAGATCCTGTACACCGGAGACCAGCCCGCTGACGTGGTGCTCACCAAGGACGGACACAAAGTGTCCGAATCTCCTCATCTCAAGTACACTGTCTTCGATGACTACATACTCATCTTCATCAAGGATATTACTAAGGATGACATGGGCACATACAAGCTCACAATCAAGAACAACTCTGGCGAAACTTCAGACTCGTTCTCGGTAACGGTGACCGGCCTGCCCGGCCCGCCGCAAGGACCACTCGAAGCCACCAACGTCACCCGCCACACTTGCACGCTCGCCTGGAAGCCACCCACTTACGATGGTGGTCTTCCGATCACCCACTACGTGGTTGAGAGGATCGATATTTCTGGCACTATATGGATAACTATCGCTTCATCTGTACGTGACACCAAGTTCATGGCGCATGGATTGACAGAAGGCCAAGAGTACAACTTCAGGATACACGCTGCTAACGAGAACGGCATCGGACCTGCTCTGGAAGGCGTGAACCCGGTTAAGGCTAAGGCGCCATTCGACCCACCATCTGCACCTGGCGTGCCTGTTATCCGGGAGGTCGGAGGACACTTCGTCCACTTGGACTGGGAGAAACCTGAGAACGACGGAGGCTCCAGAGTTCAAGGCTACTGGGTGGACAAACGCGAGGTGGGCTCGTCCAGCTGGCAGCGGGTGAACGCCACCCTCTGCCTGCCCAACCAGCTCAACTGCGCGAACCTGATCGAGGGCCGCCAGTACGAGTTCCGCGTGGTCGCGCAGAACGAGGCCGGCCTCTCGCCGCCCAGCACCGCCAGCCAGGAGGTCAAGGTCGTGGACCCAGAGGCGGCGACACCGCCAGAGATCGTGAAACCTCTGAAGACCGCCAACTGCATCCAGTACCACAACGCCAAGTTCCAGTGCACCATCACTGGACAGCCGAAGCCGAACATCACGTGGTACAAGGGCGCGCGTGAGATAATCAACGGGCCGCGCTACCGCATCTGGAGCGAGGGGGACAACCACTTCCTGACGGTGATGGACGTGTTCGGCGAGGACGCGGACGAGTACGTGTGCCGCGCGGTCAACTGCGCCGGCGTCAAGAGCACGCGCGCCGAGCTGTTCATCAAGACCGCACCGAAACTGAACGTACCGCCTCGCTTCCGCGACACGGCGTACTTCGACAAGGGCGAGAACGTGGTGATCAAGATACCGTTCACCGGCCACCCCGTGCCCAAGATCACGTGGGTGAGGGAGGGCGAGACCATCGAGTCTGGTCTCCACTACCACGTCGAGAGGAAAGAACGCCACGCGATCCTCACAATCCGAGATGCAAGCAAAATGGACTCTGGACCATACAGGATCACAGCCGAGAACGAGTTGGGACAAGACTCGGCCACCATCAACATTGAAATCAGCGATCGTCCAGACCCACCGAGATTCCCATCAGTGGACAACATCGGTGTGGACTCCTTGGCACTAACCTGGAAGGCACCAGTATGGGACGGCGGTTCCGACATCACCAACTATCTGGTCGAGAAGCGAGAGCATCCAATGACCAGCTGGATTAGAGTTGGAAACACCAGATTCACCACAATGGCGATAACTAACCTGGTACCAGGCAAGCAGTACGAGTTCAGAGTGTACGCTGAGAACATCTACGGCCGCTCTGACCCAAGCGAGCCTACCTCTTTGGTCCAGACCAAGGCCATCGTCAAGAAGGAGTTCAAGAAGAAGGAATATCCTGTTGACGAAACCGGCAAGAAGATCCGCACCAACGCCGACCATGGACCAGTCAAGGACTACGACAGCTACGTGTTCGACATCTACAGCAAATACGTGCCGCAGCCGGTCGACATCCAAACATGCTCGGTGTACGACAAGTACGACATACTGGAGGAGATTGGCACAGGCGCGTTTGGCGTAGTCCACCGCTGCAGAGAGAGGGCCACTGGTAACACCTTCGCAGCCAAGTTCATTCCAGTCACTGGCGCTATGGAGAAGGAACTGATCAAGAAGGAAATCGATATCATGAACCAGCTCCATCACAGGAAGCTGATCAACCTTCACGACGCCTTCGAAGACGATGATGAAATGGTCCTGATATTCGAGTTCCTGTCTGGCGGCGAGCTGTTCGAGCGCATCACGGAGCCGGGCTACAACATGAGCGAGGCGGAGGCCGCGCACTACATGCGGCAGGTCTGCGAGGGCGTCAAACACATGCACGAGCAGAACATCATCCACCTGGACCTCAAGCCGGAGAACGTGATGTGCCAGACCCGAACCGGCACTGACGTTAAGATCATCGACTTCGGGCTAGCAACCAAACTGGATCCCAACGAGGTCGTGAAGATCTCCACGGGCACCGCTGAATTCGCTGCTCCTGAAATCGTAGAGCGTGAACCAGTTGGCTTCTACACTGACATGTGGGCCGTTGGCGTGCTAGCTTATGTGCTGCTCTCTGGCCTGTCACCGTTCGCGGGCAACAACGACATCGAGACGCTGAAGAACGTGAAGGCGTGCGACTGGGAGTTCGACGAGGAAGCCTTCCAGCACGTGTCGGATGACGCCAAGGACTTCATCCGCAGACTGCTTGTTAAGAACAAAGAGAAGCGTATGACCGCCCACGAGTGCCTCGCGCACAAGTGGCTCGCTGGAGACGCGGCCGCCGCGAGGACTGCCACCATTCAGGCCAGGAGATACGAACAGATGCGTGACAGGCTTAGGAATAGATACGAGAACTGGTCGTCGTTCGTGCTGCCGATCGGCAGGCTAAGCGAGTACAGCTCGCTGAGGAAGCTCCTCATCGAGAAGTGGAAGATCTACGATGGACAGTTCGATCGCCGGCAAGCAGCCCCGCGGTTCGTGATCAAGCCACAGTCTGCGTTCTGCTACGAAGGCCAGTCGGTGAAGCTGTACTGCCGCATCATCGCCTGCGCCGCACCCACTGTCACCTGGTCCCACAACAACCACGAGCTGCGGCAGTCCGTGAAGTTCATGAAGAGGTACGCGGGCGATGACTACTACTTCATCATCAACCGCGCCAAGTTGGAAGACCGTGGCGAGTACATCATCAGGGCGGAGAACCACTACGGCTTCAGGGAGGAGGTCGTCTTCCTGAACGTGCAACCGGTGCCGCGCGTGCAGCGGCAGCACGTGCCCGAGGCGCCGCGCCGGCGCGAGCCGCTGCCCTACACGTTCTGGCAGGAGTCCAGCGAGACGGCGCCCGCCTTCACCTTCCAGCTGCGGCCGCGCGTCATGCAGGCGCGGGACACCTGCAAGCTGCTCTGCTGTCTCAGTGGCAAGCCCACGCCCACTGTCAAATGGTACAAGGACAGACGCGAGCTATCTAAGTACGACTACGCGATGACGCACTCTGATGGTGTCGTCACGATGGAGATCATCGACTGCCGGCCGGAGGACAGCGGGAAGTACACCTGCATCGCCACCAACATCCACGGCACTGATGAGACCTCTTGCGTCGTCATTGTTGAAGGCGAGGTGGTGAGCCCCGAGCAGGCTGCTCTTGCCCACAACTTCCTCCACTCAGGGGAGCGCCGGTACATCGAGAAGCCCCTCAAACCTGCGCCACCACCCATCGTTACTAAGACCAAGGTGACCATCGATCCGCCGACCAAGTCAGTCGGTCCACGGCCGAAGTACTCCCCTCAAACGTCGATAGACACTAAGAAGAAGTACGGATCCGACGCCTCGTCGAGGTCCAGAAGTGCTACCAAGGAACTTATATTGCCCGCGTCGGACGCCACGATGTGCGCGCCGTCGTTCGCGCGCGCTCTGCCGGACGCGGTGTGCGCGCGGGACGGCGCGCCGCTGCTGCTGTCGTGCGCCGTGCGCGGCGACCCCGACCCGCAGGTGCACTGGCTGCGGGACGGCAAGCCGCTGCACTCCTCTGAGGTCGTGGACTTGAAGTACAAGAACGGCGTGGCCTCGCTCGCGATCAGCGAGGTGTTCCCCGAGGACGAGGGCGTGTACTCGCTGAAGGCCACCAACAGCCAGGGCGAGGTCGAGACCAAGTGCAAGGTCACCGTGAAAGCGGACGTGGCTGCAGCGCCTGGAATCTCCAAACTTGGCGACAAGCCGCCCAGGATTGTCGACCACGCGAAGTCTCAGATCGTCAACGACGGCGACGCTGTCACCCTGTCTTGCAGAATCGCGGGCGCGGAAAGGTTCGACGTGGTCTGGTTACACAACAACAAGGAGATCAAGCCGTCGAAGGACTTCCAGTACTCCAGCGAGGCGAACATCCACAAGCTGCATATCGCCGAGATCTTCCCAGAAGACTCCGGCGTGTACACATGCGAGGCGTTCAACGACGCGGGTGAATCCTTCTCGTCGTGCACGCTGGTGGTGAGCGTGGCGGGCGAGACGCCGGCCGCGCCGCAGTACTCCGCCTTCCCGGCCTCCACCACCGTCTCCGCTGACGAGCCCGCTGTCTTCACCGCTGAGCTGGAAAAGCCACCACTCCAGCTACAGTGGCTGAAGGACGGCAAGCCCATCGACGAGACCTCGACTAGATATAGGTTCACAATGGAGGGCACGTCCCGGTACCGGCTCGAGATCGCCAAGTGCAACAGCGACGACAACGGCCAGTACCAGGCCCGCGCCGTCGGCTCCAAGGGAGACTCCCTCGCGGCCTTCTACCTGAACGTAGTCGATAACTAAACTAAATCTCAAACAAGGACTGACTTTAAACGGGGGACCCAAGACGCCACCTTGCAGGACCCCCGCCAACATCATTATACAGTGTTTGAACGAATGTTGATAACGGAATACGATTTTTTATACAATTCGGAGTCTTAGTGTAAAGGAGTTTTTTATAATATATGAAAATTATTTATTAATTTATTAAGTAATCGTTAAGTGTTACACCCTATCGAATGCCTATGAGAAGACGCTTGGACAATCGAATCCTTGCTCTCTAGTCACTGTTAACGTTGAAATGTTATCTTATTTATTGTCGACATTATCAGTTGTTATTTTTTTTTGTTTATAATTTATGTATCACCTAACAGTATGTAATTGCAGCTTCTCTTTGGGAATTTAAGCTTGATCTTTAATAAATGTTGCTTAGATTCGGGCACGGTTGACGAAGTCCATGCACCCTTTCTCTGATATTTTGTACGCCACCACAGAGTATCTTTGAAACGGTCGTGGGCAATAACCGGCCAAAATCTGTAATATTATTTTTATATAAATTTAACTGTATTATTTAATTGTACATAAATTAATTTATATCATGTGACCGCGTAATTTATAAATAAATATGTATACCTTAAAAATAATAAAATTGTGTTTTATTTTCGACCATGTAATTTATGTTATAAGTTCAGAAAATTTTCCGATGATATTATAACGCTTTTTATCTTTTTCTTTAATATATATTTAATTATAGTATTAAGTATTTAATTTTATTTCTTTGCACAAGCTAGAATAAAGATCTCCATAAATTTACAAATAAAATTTTATTTTTAAACACAAATAAATCTTCAATCCGTCTATCTTATAAATTCTACATCTATATTAAATTACAAATACCCTATACATTATCCTAGGATCATTACACGTTGGTACATTTTTAATTAACACTTGTAAAGTCGGCCGTCGCCGCGGGGCGAGCTAGGGCGGCAATCGACATAACATTAAACAATTCAGCTTCGACCGTGACTAAGCACTAACTCCTTATTCAAAACTCAGACACTTTAAAATATGAAATCCTCGAGAAACGGGTTATAAAGTGTATTTTTATTACTTTTTTCAAATCTGATCGGGCAAGCGATGAGTGAAATGACGCGGCGGATTGGTTTATGTTATTTGTTATGTAAAGGAATCAGGTTTTGTTCGTCTTTTAGCTAGCATCCTCCGGTTCGTGGTTTCTGAACTTGTTGGGATCAAGTTTGGGCCCCAGGGTGTTATGCCGGCATCTTACGAGGATGTAGATCATGTACTTAAATTATGTAACACATTAGAGTTGGTGTTTTCATCAGCGAATCATTCGTTTCTTCTATATTTATACATTATAGATACTAGAAATTAAAGATCATAAAAACTATTTTATTATCATTTCATGATTAGATTTTGATCGCGACTTTGTCCACGAGGATTTTGAGAATATATTTTACCTATATATATATATATGCCTTTTTATTATTCTAATGTATGAGAAACATTGCAAGCAACTGTAACTTCATCAAATTCCGTGTACTAGTTTTTGCACGAATAAATAACAAAGATTCATTCATTCTTCAAAACTTTCGCGTTTATAATATTAATAGGAGTTGAAATTTACAATGCCTATTCTGTGATAGAGACTACTTCATACATACAATACGTATTGCTTCGCAGAAATCGATGTTATCATGTATGCTTTATATCGTCCATTACTTTCTCTCTATTTATACTTTACAGGTAGTGGAACATGAACATGTTCATCTGGGTCGGTACTACCGTCACATTTATGCCGTGAAACAGTAGTGTGAATACTACTTGTGTTTCGGTGCAAGGGTGTGATAGCTATAACACGAAGTGTTCAATCTATACGCTCAGAAGTAGCACCAAATCTGTGGTTACAAATGTTGTGGGCTGCAGTAGCTACTTACCATCAGCTAGACTTCAAGCCCATATGCAATTTCATAATATTAAAAAAATAACTTTTAAAAGAAATGGTTATTAAAAATTAGACATCCGGAGATGTCAAAAACAGGTCAGATATAATATATTTAGGTCACGTTGTTTATTCTGTGACTTTGATAAGTATAAAAGAAATAAAATAAAAATATGCTTCTTATTCTTAATATACAAAATCATAACTCCGCTTGTATTTACCCAAAGGTATAGGCAGAGGAGAACTTCTCCCACGTTTCGCTAGCTAAGGTTGTCCCATAGGTGTATGTTCTATAGGTGGCGAGCCTATTGACATTAACTGGGCACTTCCAATCTCCGAATTACAACTAAGATTAAAAAAAAAAACAATTTGCCCGACCCCGGAAGCGAACTCCATTTTGGAACCACTAAGCTAACGAGGCAGACTTAATATATAATAATAATTACCATATAAAATATAGTACAACATAATAATATAACTATCTGTTGATATAGATATAAATCTCTTTATTGCATACCGCATTAAAAATAGCAATTTAAAAGTAAAAACTCAATATATTGTTGTACAAAAGGCGGCCTTATCACTAAAGAAGCGATCTCTTCCAGGCAACCTTTCAGTAGTAGTCTGCACTATGGAAAAGGGGGTAGGAGTGTACATAAGTTAGACATATATTAATACACTATAGGTGTTCGAAAATCGTAGAAACAAAGCGGCGAGACAATTGATAGGCATAAGTGTGCTTCTTAAACAACTAAAGTCTATGTGAATAAATTCAAAACAAAAAGCTCGTACAATATGAACAAGACATTTCAATACCGGAAATCGACGTACCTATAAACGCACTCTACCGCTGCACCAATATCGATATTTATAACCAAAGCTATTATAACAAGCCGTCAGAACTCGTGGAATCACGTAAGGAACTCGAAAATGGAATGATTTTTAAAAAAATGTATCCAGGCAGGCGCGCTCATTTATAATAAGAGAAACGGAACGAAATAAAAAAACCACCGCAGCGCGTACCCTTTACGAATTTTGTTCGAAAAAGAACGATCCTGTGATAAATATTGAAATATGGAATGGAGATATTATACTTTTTGTTCCCGTTGGCTGGTCTCGGACAGTTTTTGTTATTGCTTTTTCTCAATACTCCCAGATCGATTCTACGTTCTTAATGTGTTTCGAACTTGGGTTTAATAGCTGAATCCTGGTGCGTGTGCTACCGTTTTATGGCCTATTAATTTTTAGTGGCGCTCACACTATTACGGTCACAGATGTAAAGGAATAGATGCGGTTGGCAGTTGGAAGTAGTCATTTGTCATATCAGCGAATATGTTTATCGGTGGTAGAATCTATTCAGACACGCCCAGGTGAATACCACCACAACACCTATTTCTGCTGTGAAATAGCTCTTATGAGTTGTGTTTCAGCTTGAAGGGTGCGGCAGCCGGCACGCACAGGATAAAT
>DWIE01000166.1:0-20352 GCA_018248235.1 Choaspes benjaminii
TAACTATATATTAATACGTGAAGCAAAAACTTTGTATAAAAATTTTGCGTACATAGGGCTGTGAAATTTGGTCTAATTTCAAGTTTATATACAGAAGGAGTGAACGGAACTAATATTTTGTACAATATGCATTAGAAATACATTTAATTGTGCAAAAAACATTACACACACTACTGCGTGTATATACTGTACACACACATACTTACCCAATATGTATACTCTTTTGTTATTGCACAAAATGGTCGAATTTTGACCATTGGGCGACCTCTACTATGTATAATTGTATATACTTATAGGACGGGTATATCTATTTCTTTCATTATATTAGGAAGTCTACCTGCTCGAAACTACCCACTGGTACTCATGACATCTGGAATACCAAATGCGTGGCTACTCTTGAGGACATAGATCATACGCTATGTGTTCTGCGTATGCTGGCTACCACACCCTTACACCCAAACACAACAATACTACTGTTACAAGGCAGATGTGACGGTGGTACCGACGCAGTCGAACATATTCATGTTCTACCACCCGTTAGGTTATTCCAGATACGAAACAAATTAGAAAGATTCGTCTCGCCGCGGCCAAAGCGGCTCGTCACTGTCTGCACCACGGAAGTCGTCAAAACTTCCTTAACTTTTATCGATGGTAAAATTTATCCAAGTTCGCCGCGTGAGTACCACCACCAAAGGTATTTCCCCTGTTGAATAGCTTATATGAGTAGATTTAGCTTGAAGGGTGTAGCAGCAGGTGTAGCCCCAGGGGTAGCGACGCACTTGTGACCGACTTCGAACAGAACGATAGTGTTTTGAGTCGGTTACATCTGTCATCGGCTGCAGTGATCACTTAACACCAGTAGCACTGCAAACCCGTTTCCTACTGCTAACTCTATAAAACAATCTTACGGACTTATACTAACTCAACATTTTCTCCAGGCGATGATTTTCCTGATCTGGACGGTGGTGCTGATAGCAGCACTGACGCTGTACCTCCGGCAAGTGTACTCGAGGTTCAGCAGACATGGGGTCAAGGGGATCACGCCGTTGCCCGTCGTGGGGAACATGGCTTCCTTGCTGATCCGGAAACGGCACTTCGTTGATGACATCACGTTATTGTATAACTCGTTCCCCGAAGAGAGGTTCGTCGGAAGGTTCGAGCTTCTGAATCCAATGTTGTTTCTGCGGGATATCGACCTGATAAAGAAGATCACTATCAAGGACTTCGAGCACTTTTTGGATCATCGCGGCTTCGCTGACGAGAAAATCGAGCCTATGTTTGCAAGGAACCTATTTTCTTTGAAAGGTCAAGAATGGAAGGACATGCGCTCCACCCTCAGCCCCGCCTTCACCAGCTCCAAGATTAAGCTGATGGTGCCCTTCATGGACGAGGTCGGGCAGCAGATGTTGAGGTCCTTGGAGAAGAAGATTGAAGCATCTGGAGTGGACTACCTGGATGTGGAGGTGAAGGACCTGACGACGCGCTACGCTAACGACGTGATCGCCTCCTGCGCCTTCGGGCTGAAGGTGGACTCCCACACTGAGGAGAACAACACCTTCTACCAGATGGGCAAGAACGCTGCCACCTTCAAGTTCAAGCAGATGCTGCTCTTCTTCGCGTATTCTTCATGCCCAGCCCTTGTTAAGCGGCTGAATCTCACTCTGTTCTCCGAAGAGACAAAGAGTTTCTTCACCAACTTGGTGTTGGACACAATGGGCGATCGGGAGGCGAAGAAGATCATCCGACCTGACATGATCCATCTGCTGATGCAGGCGAAGAAAGGACAACTCTCACACGAGGACAGCGCAACCCACGAAGTCGGAAACGACGCTGGCTTCGCAGTGGTTGAAGAGTCTTCGGTTGGCAAGAAGGGCAACACTAAAACGTGGTCAGACCAAGACCTGATCGCTCAGGCGGTTCTCTTCTTCATCGCTGGTTTCGAGACCATATCGTCGGCTATGTCCTTCGCCCTCCACGAGTTAACCATCAACCCCGAAGTCCAGGAGCGATTGGCTAAGGAGATCAGGGAATACGACGCCAAGAACAATGGGAAATTCGACTTCAGTTCCATTCAGAACATGCCCTATCTGGACATGGTTGTTTCTGAGGTTCTCAGGCTTTGGCCTCCTGGCATCGCTTTGGACAGGGTCTGTGTGAAAGACTACAACATGGGGAAACCAAACGACAAGGCAACTCGGGATTACATTGTCCGTAAAGGTGAAGTCGTTGCCATCCCGACTTGGGCGATCCACCACGATCCAGAGTACTTCCCGAATCCCGAGAAGTTCGACCCTGAACGGTTCTCGGAGGAGAACAAGCACCAGATCAACCCCATCGCGTACATGCCCTTCGGACTTGGCCCAAGGAACTGCATAGGATCCCGCTTCGCGTTATGCGAGTTGAAGGTGCTGCTATACCAGATCCTGTTGAAGATGGAGCTGTCTCCATGCGAGAAGACTGTCATCCCAGCTGTGCTCTCCAAGGACTCGTTCAACATTCGGATAGAAGGTGGCCACTGGGCCAGGTTTAAAGTGCGGAAGTAAACGAATGTTTTCGTGGAAGATTCCACAACATTTAATTATTTATTCACGACAAAAGGCACTCTTAATAATGAAAGGACAAGACATTTGATGGTATTTTAGTGATTTTGAATTTCGTGGAAGGACAGAGAAGAGGCTGATCCGAGATAGATACAATATGCTATATACATTTTATTAAATAACTGTGCTATTCGAGTAAGGCTGGTGGTAAACACATACTCTGTAATTACTTTTAAATATAACCTTTTATTGACAATCAATAATTATGATGTCATTTGGATTGGGTTCGATTCTCGGATCGGGAATAGTGCTGTTGGGTTTTTCTGACTAGGATAATCTGAGTAATAACCCGAAGTTGGGAAATGTGCCCGGTAAGTGGAAGTAGGCTGACCACAAGTTACATGGTACCCATAGGTAACTGGCGAAACGTGGGTGACGTACACCTCTGTCTACACCTTCGGGTAAATAATGTGAATTGTTTTTATTGGACGACCTCCGTGGCGCAGACGGTGATGGGCCGCTTGCGAAACGTGAGGTCGCGGGTTCGATTACCGCGGCGAGACGAATTTTTCTAATTTGTTTCGTGTCTGGTAGAACATGAATATGTTCGACTGGGCCGGTACCACCGTCACACCTATTTGTGCCGTGAAACAGTAGTGTTCGCACTACTTGTGTTTCGGTGTGAGGGTGTGATAGCCAACATACGCAGAACATGAGGCATTCGATCAATGACCTCAAAGGTAGCATCGCATCTGTGATTACAGATGCCATGGGCTGCAGTAGCTACTTACCAGCAGGTAGACTGCAAGCCCGTGTGCAACTTCATAACATAAAAAATATATATATTAGATTGGGTATATATAAAAGGATTAAAATTGAAAAACTGTAGGCCCATCAAAAGCCCCCTATAAATATACACTGTATTCTATACTAACATAGTATTGTATATTTAAACATTACAATTAAAGGTTACACAATTGGCGGTCTTATTGCTTGGGTAGTGATTTATAACATAGACGTACAAGAGTGGGCCGGCATTACATCCGCCGAACTGTTCCACCTCGCGCGGTCCGCGCAACGATTTTCAGCACTAACCGCCAGCCTTCAGTCATGAAGAGGCGCTTTAAGAAAAGTGATTTGTATGTTTGTGTTCCTACATTATTAAGGGTGTAAATTGTAATATAAATTATGTTATTACTAAGTAAGATAAACTACATTCATTTGATACGATGATAAAAATATTTTATTGTGTTTTAGTTTTAAGGATATTTTTCTGCGGTGAAGAAATAGGTTGACTAATACAGCCTTGAATTATCTTATTAATATATGTGTTATATTTTATTTCACGTTGTCTTTGAATTGAACCCTATAACCTTAAATTCGTTAAGTAATTTGGTGTAGGCTATACATAGCTATATATATAGAATTCTACGGGTGGTAGAACATGAATGTGTTCGACTGGGTCGGTACCACCGTCACACCTATGTGTGCGGTGAAACAGTGGTATTCGCACTGCTTGTATTTCGGTGTAATGATGTGGTACACAGCATATGCAGAAGATGAGGCGTTCGAACTATTGCATCTATTGCATCTGTGGTTACAGATGTCATGGGCTGCAGTAGCTACTTTCCAGAAGGTAGACTGTATGTCGGTGTGCTACTTAAAAAAAACAGTTGAATTTAAAACCAGATTATTTTGCTATTATCATTTACATAAACAAAATAAAGCTTAACTAAAAGTAATATTGTTTTTCAACAAAAGTTTATCATCAGTATAATTTCTTATTATACGAGTATATGAGTCAAGAGATCTTCTAAGTAAGAGCAATATAATGCATGCCAAGAGCTGTGTAGAGGCACTATCGATCGCTAAACACAACACCCACCTCGAGAGCTGGCTCCGGGGCGAGAGGTGGCTCTCGAGGCACTGTGTCAAGAGCGTTAATTGTTTAGAATGATGAAGAAAATTCTCTCATATTTTTAGTGCGACGCAATTTTTTTATCAATTCAATCTCATGTTGGCAACGTCATATGATGAGGAGAGATTTAGATATGCATATCGTTTTACGTCTTTAGCGTTCGGTATCTTAGGTTTTTATAATGTTATGGAGTAGCACACGGGCTTGCAGTCTACCTGCTGGTACTCACTACTTAGCTACTGCAGCCCATGACATCTGTAATCACAGATGTGGTGCTACTCTTGACATAGATAGAACGCCTCGCGTTCTGCATATTCCGGCTATCACACCCTTACACCGAAACAAAAGTGGTGCGAAGACTACTGTTTCACGGCATAAATAGGTGTAATGGTGGTACCGACCCAGTGGAACATATTCATGTTCTACCACCCTTTAGGATATTCCAGACACGACAATCGAACCCGCGACCCCACGTCTCGCAGCTCATCACCGTCTGCGCCACGGAGGTCGTCAGGTTTCTTAATTTTTTTACTAATACAACTTACTTTGAAATAACTAGATGAAACATTTTGAAAAGTAGTAAACCATAGCTACAACATATGAATTATATCTAGGATAGAAACGACCACTATTTTGTTACACTTAAATCGAAACCCCACATAAATATCACTTAACAAATAATAACACAATTTAGCTTAGACTATGCATCAGAATTATAAACAAATTTTACTAAAATAGCTTTTACATTCTCTTAATTGGACATGTAGAATTAACCATGCAAACATAATTATATTTTTATGACAAAAGTAACAAAATCCTTCGATTGTAATATATAGATAAATATAATATATGCTTTTTAACATACGTGCCTGTTACGTTTTTGTTTGTGATTGTTACGTGAAAATGTTAATTACATCTTTTTTCTTCTTTACTTTTAAAGTAACACACGTGCTTGCAGTCCATCTGGTGGTAAGTGGCTACAGCAGAGTCTTCTGTGAGACAACAGATGCGGTGCTACTCTCGAAGACAAGGATCGAACGCCTCGTGTTCGTTTTAGTTTCATTGGAGCATCTCAATTTTCATAATATTATAGAGTCTAGACGAAGATGGAGGGATGAATTGGACACACTTTCCAAAAATTGGAAGATATAATGTCAAAATGTAGGGGGTGGAAACAATTGAGGGATGCCTTTGCCATGCAGTGGGACAATATAGGCTCGATTAAAAAAAATAGAGTCTACAACATTGGAAATGTACTGAGTTATAAAAAACAAAAGCGAACAGGCAGTTTGGTATTAATATAAATGTAAATCTATATAATAAAATATATTACGAATGATTAACGTTCGTAACAGAATATGTTTGATAGTTACAAGACCATTAACACCTTAACATCACAATACGTTATATTAAATTTTGTTCTAAAATTAGCAACCATGAAACACACATAAATTAATGTAATAAACGTATTCTGAATTGGTTTTACACTTAAAAACAAAACAAACATAAAATGCTTTTACATAGTAATAATATTAACAACTAAGATCACACAGAATTCTATATACACCAAAACTAAATGTATAGATTGAAATTAGATGGCGAAGTTTCTTAATCTTATACTAATCACAACTATCTAGACGTGTATTATACATATAAGTACATGTAGACAATGATAATATACACAAAAAGCAGATATGTCACGAGCAACCATGTTTAAGACTTGAAAACGTCCTAATTAGGATGTTTATTGTGTTGTCGGCGTAAATAGCTACTACGGGATAAGACTGACAGACGGTTACCCAAATTACAATAAAAACAATATGGTGTGTATTTACTATGCATAATTTAAGTTTGTATATATTTTATTTTATTTTATTTATTTATATAACATATATAAGTAAAACACCAGGAATCTCATACTACACGTAAGGTGCAATATATCTAGAAAGTGCATTTTATTTAACATTTAAAATTGACGGGCAAAAAAGTAAACGAAAGAGATAATGAATCATTTGTATGGAGAGTGACAAGGATAAAACATTTGACGTGCAATCGGTTGGAGTCGGCTGTGTTCGGCTCGAATCGGGCATGAGACCACTTTTAAACTTCAATTACTAGAACGTATCATATTTTGTGTATATATCATCGCACACTTTACCAATAAACTTTAAACTCAAGTTTTATCACGAAATTGTATGAATACATAACTTTGATCCATGTGTATCTATTGTTTTCTGTCAGAAGTTCAGCGAACGAGGTTTCAGGGCAGTTTTCCTTAAATACTGATGAGCTAGCACAGTTAACTCTATTTGATCTTGAGTTTTACCGCATGCGAAGGTCTCCCATTTATTGTCGCCCAGTATAAAAGACGGCTTCTCTTCCTTAATGTCCGTAGCCTCTTGGTCGAACTTGATAGACCTCACAGCAGATTTCTTCAGTACCAGCGGCTCTTCTGACATTCGACGGATCTACAAAGATTATCCATATATGTATTATTCATACAATATTGTGTGTGTTAGTGAGGCTTTAGTGTTTGTGTATTATTATTATTTTTTTATTAATTTATTATCAAAAGGAAAATTTAAATACATTTCCAAGTCAAGCAATAAAAGAAACCTGTTCGGTTTGTCTAGATTCCTGATATACATACATGCGTATATTTGCATACAATAATATTTACACATTACATCAGAATCGTTAAATCGTAAACTAAAAGGTACACACATTGACAAATGTATGTATGTATATATGTGTGATTTTTCCATATTTGCAGAATAAAATAATAAAGAGTTTACATAATTACTCGTGTACATAATGAAGTATATAGATTTATTGACAAATTTATCATATTTAAGTTTAGAAATGTTAGATACTCCATAATTAATATCTCCTACTCCTACAGAATTGAGTACTGAAATATATTGTATTGTATAGTTGGCTGTTCGATAAGAAAGATAGAATATATTCGGAATCCACGATAGGAAACCTATTAAAGAAGATAAACAGATAACTGTATTGTACTCTTTGAAATGTTTTTTTTTTATGTTATGAAATAGCACACGGGCATGCAGTCTACCTGCTGGTAAGTAGCTACTGCAGCCCGTACTTGAGTATTCTACGTAATCAATAAACAAATCTATCAGTGTGATTGTGTATAGTAGCTATTATAATCCATAATCCAAAAGCTCTCCAATATCTTCTGTTAAACATATGTCATAGATCAATTTGGAAGGTGTGGGTGCTACTGGGTCGTTCTGCAAACCAGCTATTTACTGGGTGACGCGAAGTTTGCTGAGCACGATCCTATTTATCTTAATGCTGCAGTAAGTTTTGTTTCTATGTTTTTTTTACTGCTTTTTTATGTTATGACGTAGCACACGGGCTTGCAGTCTACCTGCTGGTAATTAGCTACTACAGCCCATGACAATTGTCATCACAGATGCGCTGCTATTTTCTGAGTATATAGATCGAACGCCTCGTGTTCTGCGTATGCTGGCTATCAGTCCCTTACACCGAAACACACAGCACAAATAAGTGTGAAGGTAGTGCTTACCCAGTCGAATATATTCATGTTCTACCACCCGTTAAATTTTCTTTTTCAATATCTTATTTGTTTTTTATGTGGTTGTATTGTATTATTATTTCTGTATTATATAATGTGTTGTGTGCAAAGGGTACAGAATAAAAGTTTTTTCTTTCTTCTGACGCGCACAGGACATCATGTATCCACTAGCAGCTTTAGCCCACAGAAGTAGCAACGCACTTGCAGCCGACTTCGAACAGACCGACGGATTTTGTAGGAACCTTTTACATGTGTTATGGGCTGCAGTAATCACTTGACACCGGGTGGGCTACACGTTAGCTACTCGGACATCCACAAAAAACATATTCAGCATGCCTATCCTTATAACTGTACTACGTCACATATTTACTTCAGTGTACATTCTGACAATCATTACAGTAATTTTAATACAGGCAGCGTAAGGTTGACGTTGAAAAAAGAAAGAAACAAACATAATTTGTATATAAAATACATTTATTGAAATAAAAAATGACATTGGATACCATTTGGATATTGGGGAACACAAGCAATATTGACAGTTGACTAAACTACAAAACAATACGAAAATAAACACATAATGCTCACAAAATGTTGCCATATACAAGAAGACTACCGCTACAGAATAAATTAAACAATTTATAAAAAAACATAAATAGTAACAAAAAAAAAAACAACCGCTTCAACAAGAAAAATAAATACGTTTCTAAAATTAGAAAAAATAAAAAGAGATTATAAGTAGAACAACACTGGCCTGTCAATATTGTGAAGGAACGGATATGGGAGGGATGGATTTTGGGGGGAATAGGGTCTGGAATAATGTCATTTGTTTATTTCAAATAAATTACCGATAAGTACAGCTGCCGACATTAAAATTGTTAATAGATTTAACAAAAGGTTATAGAAATAAATAGCTTCGTAATTACATTACACAACTACGCGACAGCGAAATTAACCGGATAAATTAAATGTTAATAATTTTACAGGCAAAAATTACAAAGCAAATATTAATAATAGAACTTCAATAAATAAATACAGGGATAGGATAAGGGTGCCTAGCATGCATGGGCGTAGACCAATAGATATTCCTAACTTAATATCCGACCTCCGCAATCCGATCTTCGCAATCCGATCTCCGCAATCCGATTTCCGCATTCCGACCTCCGCAATCTGATTTCCGCAATCCAACCTCCGCAATATCCGCAATTAGATTCGCATTTTTTTAAATTTTATTTTCCATTACGTCATCCGGACCAAACTAACGTAATTATATACAAGCCAATTTGTACTCTTGCTTATATTATGTTTTACGTTGACGTTAAGATTTTAATATAACGAGATGAGGTTATTTTTGTTTTTATCAAAATCTCTACACGATTTTATTCTGTTGTTATATAACTTTAATAATTTATACAGCTCATTTAATTTGATAAGGATTTTATTTTAATATGTATTAATTTATTTTTGTCTTATTTTAGATTTTTCCCGATTTTTGTTTTCCGTTGCAATTATTGCCTATCCTAACCAAAATTATAAACTACGCCCATGCTAAAAAGGATTAATTAGATAGTTAAATTTTTGGCTTTGACTTAATTACAGCCAAATTATTTAATACTTTTAAACAGTACCCAAGCCTGGATTTATACTCGTTTGAAATAAACAAGTCAATGATCCTACAATCTAAGTTATAATACTTGAAAAAAATCTTAAAATTCGAATTTTTTAACCTAGTAACACTAAATCAATTTGGTGCATGGTAAACTTGAGGTATAATTTTCGATTACAACTTACTAAATCTAATTTAATTAAAACGCTAGCAATATATTAATTGAAACGAATATTCATTTGATGAAGATTTCATCTTTGGTACCCTACGGTCTTATACCTTCATATTATAAAAAAGTTTGGTGCACTTACTATCTATATAGAAAACTACAAACGTAAATTATTTTTTTTTAATTAAAAATCTATTTTATTTCAATACAAATGCATGATCAACGAGTCTTAAAGATTTTTACACCGCAAACAGCTAACCGGAGCTATCTTATTGAATAACTTATTTTACGTCACTATTATACTTTTAAGTTACTCAGAGTCACTTCAAGTATATAAGCGTATTGGATGTATCCCATATATATCCCAAAACAATACGTTTGGTATCGCACGCACCATAACATCGGTTACGTTGTTGGATCAAAAAGAGTAATGTATTACAATATTTTACACCCATTACTGGGTGACATTCACCAATAATTACGTCTTCAAGTAAAATATCTACAGACGAAAGTTGTCTAACATAACACACTTTGGTGCCTTTTCTTTTCCGAACTTGGCTGAGACACTACCGCGTCTAAATTTATTATCAACAGGACATTTATTTATTTATTTAATCTTTATTGTTTCACCTAGAGCTAGGGGCAATTACAATGGGCGCACTCAATGCCTGCAAGGCATTCTCTACCAGTCAACCCTGTGTGATAGTGGAGAATTTGGTAGGTGGTGAAATAAAAGATAACATAATGTTATTACCATATGTTGATCGCAACATATTAAATTGTTTTAACATCATTAACGCCCGCGATGTTAATCTATTAGCGAATATATATCTTTTGGGCTATGCGCTTGGAAAGGTTCATGATTTAAAATATTTAAAATAGAAGGCCCTAATGACATTACTGATCTATGCATAGTCCCCGAATGACTGTAATAAATTCTGATAGAAAACCCCATATGGAGCCAGGTTAGCAAACGTTTAATATATATATATATAAAAGGATAACTGACTGACATATGAACGCACAGCCCAAACTACTAAAGCTAGGACCGTAAAAATCTGCATACGGGTTCCTTTTACGCTGTAGGTGGGCACTACACTAAGGGTTTTTGGAAATTCAACCTCTAAGGTGGTGAAAAGGGGGATGAAAGTCTGTATGACTTGAGCTAAGGCGCGGGGAAAACGCTCGTGTATAATACACAGCATTTCATACGATAGACCGTACGCTAAGCGATCCCCCAATCGGCAGACAACTCCAAATAGAGAAAGTCAGAAGACAGCAGAATTACTCACTTACACTTTGTTTGTGCAAACAATAATCACAATATGAACAAATGATTGACTTAAATCATTGATAAAGAAACTTTGCAAGCCGGAAACAAGTGTCACTTCTATCTAAGGTCTACCTTAAATAGAAGAATATATCTCGAATGGCTGCCACAGATTCATTGATTCCATTAATGGAGACGAGATGAATGACACTATCTTTTATATTCGTCACAAACCAAGTTAACATGACCTACATTGGTTTCAACGTAAACGGGGCTATATATTAGAGAACATATAGTAATCGCTGTTAAATATATCCTCGCTTTGACCGGTATCTTTGTTTTCGACCTGCCACCATTGGTTTTCTTTCCCGTACTCTCCGCTCTTAATAATCTTATTGGTCAGAATCTCGTCTATCCGAGACGTGGAAGGCTTCTGATTGGTCACCTTGTATATGTGATCCGCTAATACATTGGCGAGAACCTCTTTGGGGGCTATTAGGGTGGTATTATCGCAAGCTAGTTCGTTGGTACCAGTTATTGTTCGTAGTTTTTCCGCGTTCAATCTAGCAAAGCTTCTAGGCGACTCTACGTTAGTGATATCCCGGAATATAGGCTGCGTGTGGTTAACATGGTAGTTGTACATTATTATATTGGGATGTAGGGCGTTAGGTTCGGGATTAGTGGGATTAGTGGGATCCGTGGACCTGTGTTGTACCTTCGTTTTCTCACTGATGACCGTCTCTATGTCGATGTCTTCGTATTTAACGTTCTCTGGCGTGTTTTCAGCGCTCATCAGGCTATGCAGACTCGTCGACTCTTCTAGCAGCGAATGCTTCACGATTGACGGCGGCGAGAACAGCACCGAACTGTCACCGGCTAAGGTTTTGCTGGGTGTCTCCATATCGCCCAGGAAGGCCACGTCTGGAACTAGTCCCCTGGCGTGAGGAGTGCTGGTGGCAGCTCCCCAGCTGGCAGCCAGAGCTTTCCTAGCTCGTCTCGCTGATGGAACGTTTTCCTTGCCCCGGGGACCGCTGCCAATGCCCGAGTCGTTTGTCTGAACATTTTCCTGGTCAGCAGTGGAAGACAACATGGAATCGTTCAGCTGCACTGTGCTATCCGAATTTTCTTCCCTCTGGATCATCTCTGTGATGTCTTCCACCAGCAACCCCGGGCTGGAGGGTTCGTATTTCAATCCCGACTTCTTGCCTATCTCCGCCATCGCTATTTTAAAGGGCGTTGGAGTTTTAGGAGTGTTGTTCTTAAGTTGCGTGCCACCAGGTGTAATGTTTGCAGGCGTTGGTGTGTTTAATAGAGGGCTCGCTCCCCATTCCTTAGCATGAGCAGCGTGCCTCAAAGGGGTAGAGTCGAAGTTGGGGAACGATAGAGTCGCTGGAGAGTTCAGGAACTGGGATGGACTGAAGGGTAACGCCTTTATCGGGGTCACACCACACTCTCTGGACTCTAGGGCTTTGGTTATCGCGTCTGACCACGGATTAGGGTTTGGTGTGGATGTTGGCTTTTTTATCTTCCCCCTCCTCAAAATGGGGGGAGGGCTGTTAGTCTCAATGGATTTCTTCTTTGGCGAACTGTAGATGGACGTCACTATGTCCTTCTGTGTGTCTGGCTGTACGGGGAACGGTACTGGATTCTGATTTTCACTGTCAGCAGTAGAAGTTAAGAATGTTTTTAAAGGTGAATTGGTTGGTATCGACTCGATGTTTACATATTTGTAAGGAGACTCCACAATCTCGACCGTGTCAGCGGCTACCAGCCCACCTCGGTCAGGGGATTGACTCCGAGGTGCCTGTTGCAGGTTGCTCAGCTGTTCCTTCAGCAGCTGCCTGAAGTGCATCACCTGTTTGGATGCTGGCTGACTCGTGCTGGATGAATTGCTTTGTGCTGACTCGTTGAAGGAATCCGACCAGGTTGTCTGTGAAAATTATAATATAAATTAAAAAATAATTTACGTCTGTGTTTTCATGGTGGTATAGACAGAGGTCTACTAAGGCAAAAGAGCGAGGGGTCGATCAGCTACCCGTTGGTCTGAAAAAATATTGAAAGTAACGGGACTCAATATGCCTACTGCCCTAAGACATGCGGAAGAGCGACGTGGAGACGTCTCGTCGACATTTCGGTGATAGCATATCAGGATGGGCAAAACCTTCAGCAATAAAGAGGACGATGAAGAAGAAGAGATAGACAGAGGTAAGCATCTACCACATTTCACCAATAATATTTTTCAGTCCCATGTAATTGGCGGCAAGATTATTTATTATTACACTTTAATTGGGCGCATTTCCAAACATGTGACTTCTAGTGAGGTAATAAATACTCAGGTCCAAATCCGATTGGACACAATTCCTAACATTGGACTACTACTGATGTCGGTACCACCGTCACACCTGTTTGTGCCGTGAAACAGTGGTGTTTGTACTACTAGTTTTTCGATGTAAGGGTGTGAAGGTGCGCAGAACACAATGCGTTCCGATCTATGTCCTCAAGTAGCACCGCATCTGTGAGCACAGATGTGCAGGGCTGCAGTAGCTACTTACCAGCAGGTAGACACAAGCCCGTGCTACTTCGGAAGACAAATATAAATAAAAAATACTAACGTGTGTGGCATTGAGTTGCGTGTTCCGTGTCTTCACCCGACGGCGTCGCATTGCCTCCAAGCTGTCCAGCAGCTCTGGTTCGTACTTACGCCGCATTGTAGAGTTCCAGTGGTTTTTTATCGCGTTGTCAGTCCTGCCAGGCAATAGCTTCGCAATTTTCGCCCATTGGTTTCCTAACTGCTTGTGGGCGTGGTAAATAACTCTGTCCTCGTGTTCCGTCCACGCTGTCTTCTTTATAGAGGGGTTAAGGTGATTGTGCCAACGCTCTCTGAAAATAACGGACAAATTGTAAATTATTATATATTAACTTACGAGCGCTTTCCCCGTGGCTTCGCTTTTCTTCATACAGACTTTCACCACCTTAGGGCTTGAATTTCCAAAAACCCTTCCTTAGTGCTCACCTACAGCGTAAAATGCCGATTTTCACGGTCCTAGTAGTTTGTGCTGTTGTCTGTGCGTTGATATGTCAGTCAGTAATTTATCCTTTTATATATATAGATAGATAGAAGATAGATACATAGATATATAGATAGATAGATAGATTATGATGATTATAAAAGTACGTCATTTACGGCTAACTCAGATACATTAGGTAAATCGGTGGTAGAACCTATCCAAATTTCGTTCGCGTGAGTGTGGTACTCCAATTTCTACTGTGAAACATATGTTATGAGATGTGTTTCAGCTTGTAGTGTGTAGCAGCTGACATGCACAGGATACATGAGGCGACCATTTCAGCCTTCAAGCGTAGGAACGCACTTGTGACCAACTTCGAACAGAACCACGGGTGTGTATCGAGTCGGTTATGCTTGATATGGGCTTCAGTGATCACTCAACATCAGGTGAACTGCATACCGGTTTGCTACTCTCATTAAAAAAAACATAATTTATTGACTTCAAATATATTTGTGGTGTAATTGTAATATAGATTTAAGTGTAAGGTTATTTTCACAATTTCTCCATTACATTTTTTTTATGTCTTTTTGCAATTACATTTACATTCTCAGATAATATTGTACTGAGAAACGAGTACGTACGTAAAGTACTTTCGGCATGCATGTCGTACACAATGCGTTCTCAAAGTACGGGACAAAATATGGCAAAGTTGGAAAACTCCATCCGCGTAGAGTTTGTGAGCTAAATAAACCGTACAAATTTTCTTAGTAGGTTAGATGTAAGTAAATAAGAAAGTTAGATATTAACCTGCACTGTTTCCCTATCCTGCCTTTGAGGTGCCGCGCTATGAGCGTCCACTTCTTCGGTCCGTACTTAGCAACTAACTCCATTACTTTCTCATCCTCCTCCTTCGTCCAAGGGCCTTTGACTAGTTCTGGGTTGACAACCTTCGTCCACCTCTGCTGGCACTGGACGTCGGATCTATCCGTGAACTGGTTCGCTATAGTCTCCCAGTTCTCGTTGAACATCTTCACGTATGTTTTGAGCCTTTTATCCTGAAAACGGATAGCACATTCGTTTTAAAAAATATATTGGATAGGATTTTGAGAGGTGTTATGAAGTAGCACACGGGCATGCAGTCTACCTGATGGTAAGTGGCTACTGCAGCCCATGACCTCTGTAACCCTAAATTTGGTGCTGCTCCAAGGACATATATCGAACGCTTCGTGTACTGCGTGTGCTGGCTATCTCCCCCTTACACGGCACACATAAGTGACGGTGGTACCGAAGCAGTGCAAAAATGTTCTACCACCTCTAAGGTGTTCCAGATACAAAACAAATTAGTAAATTTGTCTCGCTGAATCGAACTCGGTACCTCAGGTTTCATAAAGGCTCATCGCCGTCTGCGCCACGGAAATATTTTTTTTTAATGAAATCTAGAGTAGCAAACGTGCATGCAGTTCACCTGATGTTAATTGACCACTGCAGCTCATGACATATGTCTAGCTTTGTAAACATTCATAGTTATATTTGCAGTCGGTAACGGCTCCTTTGCTATACTGAGGACTAAGTTGGTCGGTTACTTATATCCTGTGCGCAATAACACACGCTACAAACTACGGGTTTCTATTAAATACGGGTGGTAGAACATGAATATGTTCGACTCGGTCGGTACCACCGTGACACCTATTTGTGCCGTGAAACCGTAGTGTTCGCACTATTTGTGTTTCGGTGGAAGGGTATGATAGCCAGTATACGCAGAACACGTGGCGTTCGATCTATGCCCTTAAGAGTAGCACGGCATCTGTGTTTACAAATGTCATGGGCTGCAATAGTTACTTACCAGCAGGTAGACTGCATGCTCGTATGCTACTTCATAACATAAACATAAACAAAAAAACTTGAACGTAATCCATAAAAACATTTACTTTTTCCAACAGTGGTCCAGCTGGTATCGCAGCTAGCGGCGGCCGAGCGGGCGGTGCGCGCTCGGGAACCGCTCAGCTTGCGTCGTGCTCCCGAGGAGCTCCAGCGCGACTTCAGGAAGTTTAGCGAGCTGAGAGACGAGCTCTCCAGGACTGAGCCGCGCGTGTTAGCGCTGAGAGACGCTGCACAGCTGCTGCAGGGTGCAGATTCACAGGATGTCTGCCGCAGGCTGGGCGAGCTGCGGCTGCGGCTGCAGTCGCTGCGCAAGCTGTCGGGCGTGTATGCGCTCAAGCTGGGCGCCGCGCTCGCGCGCCTGCCGCGCGCCGCGCACGCGCTCGCCGCCGCCGCCGCCGCCGCCGCGCCGCAGCTGCTGGACGAGGAGGAGCAGCAGCTGGCCGCCAGCGCGTTGCCGCCGCTCGACCCACGCGACGCGGCGATGAGTGAGGAGGAGGAGGAGGAGCAGCTGGGCCGGCTGCAGCGCGGGCTGCGCTTCGTGAGCCGCGTGGCGCGCGCGTCGCTGCCGTTCCAGGCGCTGCTGCTGCTGCTGCTGGGCGCGGCCGCGCTGGCGCCGCACGCGCCCGCCGACTGCCGCGCCGCCGGCTCGCTGGACCCCGTGCTGCGCTACCCCGACGGGCCGCCGCCGCTCTGAGCGCTCCGTACCACATTCCATGTAATCTAATAAGGTGCTATGCCCGGCCGACCGCCGTCGACCGCCGCCGCCATGTAAATACGACCTTTTGTATATTTGTTACGTCGGATATTAAAAAAAAGAAATGACAAAAAATATGTAAGTGCGAGACGCGCTCGCCGGCGGCGGGCGGCGCTCGAGCGACGCGCCGAACGAATCGAAATATTTAATGAAAGTATATTTATTATTTATATTGTATAATCTGTAATGTAAAGTGGCGCCGCACAAACGGTAACGACGGCTTCTATCGCATCACGCATTGTTACTTAACTACTAGCTCGTAAGGACTGTTTACAATAAATTCAGATAAAGCCTTGCATTGATTAACGTTGAGTTTTATTTAACTTACGATTCCCTTACGACGTCGGCTTACATAGCATTGTATTTACACCAAAGTAATTAGTCACAGAAATCTACAAATACATTAATAAGATATTATTTTAATGCTTATACAATACATTCAATATAAACATTTTATCAACA
This sequence comes from Choaspes benjaminii, assembly GCA_018248235.1. Classification (NCBI taxonomy): domain Eukaryota; kingdom Metazoa; phylum Arthropoda; class Insecta; order Lepidoptera; family Hesperiidae; genus Choaspes; species Choaspes benjaminii. The sequence continues at coordinate 17,168 of DWIE01000166.1, forward strand.
ACATTGTCAGCAGCTACACGAATCTGAAACAATATTTTTGGATTTACTTTACATAATTGTGCATATAAAAAAGAAATTAAAACAAGCAATATTTAAAAAAAAATTAATATTAAAACCTTTGAATTTGGGTCAATATAGTATCTACATAATTTTTCAAATATATTATCTGCATAGTTCTAGTGTAAGATATGTAAAGAAAAAAGGTACTGAACTGTATTGCATTTGCTTTTGTAGCGTGGATACATAAAAAACTGTTATTTTTTTTAATCCTCAACACCAAAGTTCACCAATTACTTTTTTATGATAAGAACTATTTTAAAGCAGAAATTGGTTTGATGGTGGTACTCACGGGGGCGAATCTAGGTTGGTACTACCATTTACAAAAATACCTACAAAAAAAGAATATATAAAGAAAATCGCTTGTCATACAAAAGAGAACATTTGCTTGAACTGCCCTGCCTTAGCCTATTTCTGTATAGACGAGCTTTTGTCTACAACTTCGTCCGCATTTTATATAATATATTATGGATATATGGCCTATCATTGCGCAATTCAGCCTTGTTGCTATATACCAATGTTCATTAATAGGTCAAGCCCTTCTTGACCGATAGCAGGAAATAAATTTAATAAATGGTACAATGTCGGGGAGCCGTAAAATGAATATTTGTCACAAAATTTAAAAGTACAAAGGAGAGAGGGAGGCCAGCCACGTACAATTGGTACCGTCAGCAATTTACGCCTCGTACGGCGATTTACTTAAGTATGCAATCTATTATTGGAAAGTTCGCATTGTAACGCCCAGTTGCCGGGTCGCGCGTGCTCCTATCAACATATCAACCTAAACTATTATATACCTTTAAGTTGTTATTGTAATTCCTTTAATATACGTTTTTATTCTCTATCACCTCGAACTATCAATTTTTTATCATCTCTATCAACTAAAGACCGTACGGAATCCGTCTCAGCCTGTACGCTTGCTTTTATATATTTTAGAAGCAGAATTGTCTCCACGTTTAGTGACGATAATATTTCTAGATTCTTTTCACAGTTAAAATTACACTGCATAGTTGTCTCTTTTTTATGGAAGTAGGATAGTCGTAGTGTTAAACGTATAGGTTTCGTTGTCCTTGTCTTTAAATTATGTAAGTGACATACTCCTCTTATGCAATGGGAATATATGTAAATATAATCGGTAGGTATATTGCTGAATGATATGGAAAGCTGCAGTCTACCTGACAGTAAGATTCTATTGCAAGCTAGGTTTTAAATGAGTAAAGGATGACGTGCTACTTTGCCAACAAATTCTACTCTCTCAAACACTACTCGATTCTGGTGTGACGGCGTACTTGTCTAGAATCAATCGCTGTTTTTATAACAAAAATGTTTTTACAAGTCCAACTTTTTCCAGACCCAACCGCTTTGAGGAAACTAAACAATAAACATAAAATGTAACAAACTCTGAAATTATATCATAACCTTTGAACGCGCGTGAATAACTCGATAAAGAGCACCGCAAACTTTCGCTCGCGTGGACTAGTTGGAAAGTTTTCGCACTTCACGCCGCTAAAAGCTGTAGTATTCGATATTCATACGATTATGTGTGAGCGTACGAGTTGTATAAATCGATTCGGCGACAGGAAGTTTGCGATTCATGGGCATTGTTCACTATGGCACAACACTGTCCTCGCTGACGTCGACAGCACTCAAAACTCTAATTTGATAATTAATTTATTAAATCAATAACATAAATATAAGATTAAGGAATATAGAAAGGACATTTTGGATAGCACATTACAGATTTTAATTAATATTATTAACAATATTGGATAGTGATAAATATATTAAGATTTATCATAAATGCGTATATCTTTCCACACAGATTCCACAATGTTCACAGTGACTTGTGTGTTTTCTTTTAGTTTCTTTTTTAGTCTTGTAAAGGTAGAAAATCAACTGAAAGACCACGTTTATGATAAGTGATTGCCGTCAGTTATGAACGCTTGTAATGTAAAAAGCGTTGCCAATGCAATGGTTTTTGTAATTATGAAATAGCACTCGGGCTTGCGGTGTATCTGCTGGTAAGCAGCTACTTTCTCTGATGACATTTGTAATCACACCTACTCTTGACACAGATCGAATGCCTCGTGTTCTGCGTATGCTGGCTATTACACCCTTATACCAAAGCATAAGTAGTGCGAACAATACTGTTTCACGACATAAATCGGTGTGACGGTGGTACCAACCCTCTCGAACATTCATGGTCTACAAGAAATAAATTAGAAAAATTGTTCTCGCCATGGGAATCCAACCTGCGATCTCAAGTTTCGCAAAAAGGCTCATCAACGTCTTCGCCATGGATGCCGTCAGGTGACGACCTGATAGGAAGTAACAACTGTAGCCCATGTAACCATAGATGCGGTTCTATTTTTGAGGATATAGATCGAACGTCTCGTGTTCTACGTACGATGGCTATGTGCATCTAAGAAAATCTATTAAAAAGGACAACGATAAACAGTTCGACCCAGTAGGTACCGCTGTTTTCTTGGGTTAATACTTTTTCCTTTTGATCGAACCAGACCGAGCCACAGCACTGCGTGGCCGGGTGGCTAGCTGTGGCATAAAACATTTTAAACGCTTGCAATAATTGTTTGTTTATTTCCACATCCTCTGTCATTATAACCATTAACTTGGAAGTAATTTTCCAAAGTACACCGTTTGGCTTTGTTCACCTTTCCCTAATATCCGATATCAAGGGGCCCGAACATTATCCGAAAAATGCTGTTCCAATCCGCTGGGCCATCTATAATGCAACAAGGATAAAGTGACATCAAAGTGACTTGGGAGCCGGTATAAGCGTGTCTCCTTAAATTCCCTCTCTAGCCAATTATGGGGAGCTTAATCGTTTGCTGTACTATGTTCTGCAAAATAACAGAATTCATCTGTACGACAAATTGAGATGGATAAAAATCAAATAGATATTTTTCTGTAGGGGTTTTGAGGTGTTGACAAAAGTAAAATAATTTCTAAAAAAATAAGTAACGTGGCCTACCTAGTTCAGGGGATTCAGAGTTTCCTTCCAAACTGTTGTACTAATTATGTAGTAGAAAAATCAAAATTCACAGAGAAATAGATAACTATTTTAAGTGTTGGATGCGAAAAAGTAAAGAAAAGTTACTCTTGAAGTC
>DWIE01000167.1:0-20345 GCA_018248235.1 Choaspes benjaminii
ATTCCTTTTTATGTTATGAAGTAGCACACGGGCTTGCAGTCTACCTGCTGGTAAGGAGCTACTGCAGCCCATCTGTAATCACAGATGCAGTGCTACACTGGAGGAGATCGATGGAATCGCACATGTTCTGCATATGATGACTATTATACCCTTACTCCAAAACATCAGCAATGCGAACACTTTATTTGCATGACACAAATAGGTGTGATGGTGGTCCCAACCCTGTCAAAATTGTTAATAGGGTTCTGATGTAATATTATTTAGGTTGATGTCTTTGATTAATGGACTAATTGAGTTTTAAAGTGATAGATAAATTTATGTAAATAATTTAATCTGGCCTCAGTCATGTTAATATGTTACAATTTTTTTGTTACCATCCTACTGACAATAATATCTAGTAAATCATCATTGCTCTTCAAATTATTCAGTTCATACACAATCTTCAAATCCTTCATGTTGGTGAACCTGTTTAGATCACTCATGGGACACACATCTCCATTTATTTTTGACACAATTTCTTCACTATTGTCTGTTTCGGGTGTAACAAGGAAACATATGAGTAGATTATTTTCTTTCTCAATCCCAAACTTGCTAAGGCTTTGCGAAATGCTTGAGGTTAAGGATAAATTGTACAGGATCTCCGTATGCACTCTCCGCGTGACCATCGTTTTTGATTTCTCGGCTATCACGGCGCGGTTGGCGGCAATCACCACTTGAAATGGGTCTAGAATCAAACTGGGTTTGATCACCGAGCAGTTCCATACTCCCTTTACGACATTATTTCTTATTTCCTCAACATTTTGAACGTTTTGGAATAGATACATTTTAACATTAGTTTTGGTGTCGGGATCAAGGGTGCAAGTGTATGGCTCCTGATGTTGAGTCATTTTCAGTACTTATATTTAATGCTGAATAGATTTTTTGATGATTATTAAATAAACACAGTTTCTTTATGTTTATATTGTAACTTTGAGATAAAATTGACAGTTGACACTATGACAATGACAGTTTTTTAAATTGCTATAACAAAATATAAAATTGCGCTACTACAAATTTTGTTCCGAAACAGAAGTTAGTATTAATATGCATGATACCCTTACTTGTTGTAGTTTTTCATTATATTAAGCGGACATCAAAATATAGTTTGTACTATCTAAGTGACCATATTGTTGAGTTTCGTAGCAATATAATATCAAGTCATACAGTGATAACATTGTCAAAATATGAATAACCGGCGTCTGTCAAAGTCAACATCTTAACACACAAAAATAAATAAAAACCATTAAAGGAGTCAAGGACACAGACAGGACATAGGGGCCTGAGTAGTGTTTTGTGAATCATTTTTTACTGTAAGACTACACTTAGTTCGAAACTACAAATAATACTACAGTTTCAATCGGTTGCTCTTGTTGACATTTAACGTTATCATTCCAGATAAGATATTTTGATTAAAACAACTATTTGTTTTATATAATGAATTAAAGACCTTTCTGAAGCGTACAGGAAACAGTTGTATAACATCACTGAGTTTCTCCTAAGCAATAAAGATGATAGTATCGAGGTTAAATGTATTAAAATTGGTGAACAAAGCTAGAAGTTTGCGGTTGTTATCCACGCAAATAAGCCAGCAAGCGGAGAATTCAGGCATCGTTTTTCACAAGCTGACCGGTGATGACAAGGGCATCGCAGTGTACGGCCTAAATAACCCCCGGGACAAAAACGCGCTAGGCTTCGAGCTGGTGCAGGCCATGCGGGAAGTTAACCACCTTATCAGGGAGGATACCAGAATCTCCGTTGTCATATTGCACAGCTTGGTGCCAGGAATATTCTGTGCTGGTGCTAATTTGAAAGAGAGGTATAAGATGAATGAGGATGAAGTGGCCAGCTTTGTCCGTGCCCTCAGAGAGACATTCATACAGGTGGAGGACCTGCCCATGCCAACCATTGCAGCTATTGAGGGTGTAGCAGTTGGTGGGGGACTGGAGCTGGCACTGGCCTGTGACATCAGGGTTGTAGCAGAGACTGCCAAGTTGGGGCTTGTGGAAACCGGGAGGGGTCTCATTCCTGGGGCTGGAGGTACCCAGAGACTGCCAAGAGTTGTGCACCCCAACATTGCCAAGGAGCTTATCTTTACTTCTAGAATTGTAAGCGGCCAGGAGGCTAAGGGGCTGGGGATTGTAAATCACGTTGTGCCACAAAACAGCAACAACAATGCTGCATTTGACAAAGCAATGTGTTTAGCACGAGAGATCATTTGCAACGCGCCTATCGCTCTGAGATGTGCGAAGCAAGCTATAAATGAGGGCATTCAACTTAGCATAAAAGATGGTTATGAGGTGGAACAGAAGTGCTATGAAATTAACATCCCCACAAAGGACAGACAGGAAGGCATGATATCATTTATAGAGAAGAGGAAACCTAAGTATAAGGGCCACTGAACACACTACATTTAGCCGCTGGGGTTGTTGGAGCAAATATATTTTTATAATGTTTTTTACAATGTTATTGGGTGGTCGGACCACAATATTTTTGGCTCACTTTTTTAAAAATCACTACTTTATAGAAGCATAATATCTATATTTATTATATCCTTATACAATATTATATACTATGATATAATGTACATGAATTTTATTTTTAATTTCAAGTCGTAACCTTATCTGTTAAGTAGGAATAAAAATGATGTTACTATATGTAGTGTTTGAATAATCCATTGTATAGATTTGTTATGACTACCCCAATGGGTATTATCTTAATAAACTAAAAAGCAAATGCCAACAATAATATGAAGTGTACTATATACTTTACTGATAACATCCAATTTAAAAGCAAAGCTTATCTCATATTGATAAAAATACCTAAAGAAAGACCGCCGTAGCAAAATAAATATATTTAGTGCTTAGTTGAAGAAATCAATCTGTACATAATTTTACAAATATAACTGCAATGATTAATGTTACTGTATAGAAAGGCACTGCTTCAGCTGCTCTTTCGTGTCCTCGGGGGATGTGACCATGTGGCCAATGGTCCTTGAGTCATTGTAGATTTCATAGTCATTGCCCCCCGGCATTGTCTTATCACCAAAGAAGTGGATCTCAGTAAAGTTCTCATCTGCAATGTGGTTGAGGCAGTAGGTTTTGTCCCATCCTGTTGGGAATACATCTACACTTATCTGCCCTCCTAAAGCAAAAGTCAGTTTTGAGTCTCCGAATTCCTTTTGTAGAGACTCTACAAATTGAGATCTCACTTTATGTTGGATGTCAAACTTAGAGAACTCATCCCGTTCTGCCTGGGAGCAAGACCTTCCCACGGGGCAGATATTGATCATGCTTGAACGAAACTCTACAAAGTTGCCTCTTTTAGCTGGCAACTCCAGCTTGGCCATGTAGCCCAGGGCAAAATTGATGACCCGCTGCAAGGTGGGCTCTCCGATGTAGCTGAGTATACTCTGTGTGCTCTTCAGCTCGCCCTGTCGGTACTGCGCCACCCCATTCTCGCAGAAAACATAATCGATCTGGTTGGTGACCACTTCGCCGTCCATCTGCTCCACTATTTTGGGGTAGTCGGAACCGCTGACCAGCCCAACTGCCACTTTGGATTGCACCTCATCGAGCAAAAATCTTTTCAGATCTTCTGTTATCTTCTGACGCGGTTTAGTCAGCGTTCCGTCCACGTCAAATAGATATAAAACATTCTTACGCGCGGACATCGTAAGGGGCAATTGTATGATACGTATAAGTGAGTGTCTGCAGAATTGGTTTGAATTTTGGAGGCAAAGCAGGCGCGGTCAATAACTGTGTCCCCGCCAGCCGCCGCTGCCAACACTTCACTCGGACACGTCAGTGCCGTCGCCCGTCACTCGCGATCACAACAACACTGCGCCGCAACATGGCGAGCGCCGGCTTATCTCTCTCTCTGTTATTGTGCCTGCTCTTCGCACAAACTGTTTTATCTAACACCCCGCGAAATGTACTCATATTATTGGCCGACGACGGCGGATTCGAGTTGGGGGTGTACCGCAACAAGATATGCCAGACGCCCAACATCGACGCGCTGGCGCGACGTAGCGTCATCTTCAACAACGCCTTCACCTCCGTGAGCAGCTGCTCGCCCAGTCGCGCGGCGCTGCTGACGGGCACGCCGAGCCACCAGAACGGCATGTACGGGCTGCACCACGGCGTGCACCACTTCAGCTCCTTCGACAACATCACCAGCCTCCCCAATCTACTGCGCAGCCACGGGGTATACACAGGTATAATTGGCAAGAAGCACGTGGGTCCTTCAGAGGTGTACCGCTTCGACTTCGAGCGCACGGAGGAGCAGTATCCCATCAACCAGGTGGGGCGCAACATCACGCACATCAAGCTGCTCGCAAGGGAGTTCCTCGCCAACGCCAACAAGGACAACAAACCATTCTTCCTGTACGTGGGCTTCCATGACCCGCACCGCTGCGGGCTGGCGGACGGGCGGTACGGCGCCTTCTGCGAGCGCTTCGGCTCCGGCGAGGAGGGCATGGGGCGCATCCCCGACTGGCAGCCCTGGTACTACCAGTGGGACGAGGTGCAGCTGCCCTACCACGTACAGGATACTGAAGCGGCCCGGAGAGACGTGGCCGCGCAGTATACGACCATGTCGAGATTGGATCAAGGTGTGGGTCTGGTCATTAAGGAGCTAGAGGCAGCAGGGCATCTCGACGACACACTGATAATATACACATCGGACAACGGCATTCCGTTCCCATCCGGCCGGACCAATTTCTACGACCCTGGGATCAGGGAACCGCTCCTGATCTCGTCTCCAGCACCTGGCGCCAGGAAGTACGAGGCGTCGTACGCCATGGTCAGCCTGCTGGACATCATGCCGACAGTTCTGGACTGGTTCGGTGTGACCAGGGAAGAAAACGAGAGCAACGACGTTTGGGAGGAAGACGAGCCCAAGAGCTTGCTGCCTATCTTGGAGAAAGAGCCGCCGGCGGCGCGCGAGGCGGTGTTCCTGTCGCAGACGCACCACGAGGTGACGATGTACTACCCCATGCGCGGCGTGCGCACGCGCCAGTACAAGCTGCTGCACAACTTGCACTTCGCCATGCCCTTCCCCATCGACCAGGACCTCTACGCGTCGTCCACCTTCCAGGATATCCTGAACCGCACGCGCGGCAAGCAGCCGCTGCCGTGGTACAAGACGCTGAAGCAGTACTACTACCGGCCGCAGTGGGAGCTGTACGACCTGCGCGCCGACCCCGGGGAGCTGCGCAACCTGCATGGCAAGCCGGCGCTGCGGGCGCTGGAGGCGGAGCTGCGCGAGCGGCTGGCCCGCTGGCAGCGCGCCTCGCGGGACCCCTGGCGGTGCGCGCCCGCCGCGCTGCTGGCGCGCGGCCACTGCGCCGCGCTCGACAACGGGCTGCCCGGCCACTACCTGCCGCAGTGACCCCTGCCGCTCGAAATATCTACGTTTCATCACGGATTTCTTGCCTTATTTCATACTAACACCAAACATCGTTTGGATTTCAGCTAAGTACTATAATTATTACCAACAAACATTCCAAATGTAGTTGCACACACCCAGCCAAATGTTGCCAAGTGTAAACCACAGTAAATAAATCTTTTGTCGCTTGTTTGTGAACATATCAGCCTAGGACTAATAAAACAATATAGGGTTAAGATTTTAATATTTTAATTAACGAAATATGTCTCGTATTTATTGAAATTGCTACTAAGCTACTAGCTAATAAAAGAAATGTTTATTGATTATGCATTCAAAATGTTTAAATACGATTGTAATAATGTTAACAAATGTAAAATGTGTTAAATCTTTTTAGAGCTCTTTATTAATAAGCATAATAGCGTTAATGTAAGTTACTAATCAGTTTAATAATCTCAATCAGAATCTCATTAGAAATAACGCTTAAATTTACAATGATCTCCCAGTGGTTCTCAGCTAATACTGAACCTTAGATATATATTGAAATTCTGTTTATTATGAAGAAAAAAACCTAATCTCGCGCTGTAAAATTTTACTTTCGCAATAATTACTTGTAGTTTATATATAATTATATTACTAAGAATTATTGAAATGTTAAAAAAATGTATAACATAAATTGGAAATTTTATTATACATTTAATAAAAAATATATATTAGTTTACTTTTACGTCCGTTTTTCTATAAATAAAACAATCACACACATTTAATGTATTATTTAATCAGGATATCACATAACATTTACATGATGCTATAAATAATGCACATTTTCCTAAGTATTTAAATAAACGAGGCGAGTAGTGGAAGTCTTTTGTAAAGCACAATTTATTGATCAATTGCAAAATAATTAAATACAACTTGGTAATATCACAAAGATAGGAATTAGGAACACCAATTTCAAGTTGTACATTCTTCTATTTTATCATAAAATAGTAACAACTCTATCATCACATTATTGTGCCGGATGAGGTCCTCCCTTGTCATAGCATTGGCGTCAAGACTAGTGTAGCAAGGATCGGGCCAATACCATATCAAAAGATGTCGGCTGCTGCATGCAGACATGATCCTGGAGGAAGTGGCGGAAAGATAGCGCGGGAACATCCCCGAAACACTGCGCCGCCCCAAGAGTTGGGCGCCGGAGTGTGGCACGTGACCGCAGGACACCATACAAGAGTATGGTCAACATGGGGTACATCTCAAAATCTGGCTCAAGTAGGCGTGGGATAGTTCCAGCTCACTACTACAGTTTGTTGTTAAGATTCTCAATCACCTTCTCATATCAATGATGAAGCATAATTACTTTTGTTGCTAGGAGTCACAGCTTTTTTAAGTGGAAATTTGAGTAACAAACAGGCATGCATTTAACCTGATGTCAAGTGACTACTGCAGCCAACTACAAATGTGACCGAATCAAAACAGATCCATCATTCTGTTTGAAGTTGGTCACAACTTCATATCTACTCTCCAGGGTTAAGTTGATCGCTTCATGTATCATATGCGACCCGGCTGGTACACCCTTCAAGCTTAGTAGTCCAAAATAACTTAGAGCTCTCCCTAAGGCGTCGAGTATACATGGTGATTTCACCATTAAAAAGAAAATAAACCAACAACTGAGTTGGAACTTCGCAGCACGATATGTTAACATTTCATACCTTTTCTTGATAACAGACATAAATAAGTTTTATACAAACTTTAAAAATAAACAATTATTACTAAGAACTATTACTAATAAATACTATTTGTGTTTGGAAACAACTAAATATAACAGTCATGGGTGTGTGCTAACGGACTGGCTGCACCATAAGGGCACTCCCACATCTAATACTGATTAACTTCAAATCAAATACTGACCAATAACGACACAAATATTGTAAACGTAACATTCCTAAATGCATAACACTTATGATAATAATAAACTTAATACAAAGCTGTAGTTAAATATGCAGTACAAGATTATATCACATTATTACAATCCTAAGCAAGGATTCAGTGTCATGGTTGTCCGCCGAGATTACAATAACATATTGGCCATCATACATATAGCAGCAAATGGAGTCAATAGACAGTAATCATGGTTACGCTCAAAAGTGCAAAGAGTGGGTTTAAACCAATCAAATACAATTGCTTAAGTGGCATTCAGGGATAGAGCAGCACAATCACAATTATCTATAGATTTTTTTGGTTTTCATCACATCGCAGAGCACTGTCTATTGTTTTGAAGTGCTCTATATTTCCAGGTATATGTGAGATGACGACTAGAGGGATGAACAAGTGTGTGTGGGAATGTTCATATGTCATAGTCCTCGTAGGCCACATCCTCGAGGCGCTCGAGCTTGATGGCCAGGTTCTGATCAATGGCGTGGATCTTGTGCATCATCTCTTCAGTCTGCACCACCTGGACAACATTCAGTTATTGTTTATTGCTGTGTGTCTAAATTGCATTTATTGTTATGATGTTATGAATAGTTAGGAAATGTTTATATTTAAATTTTGTGACATAGTCCATAGGTTTGCAATTTACCTGATGCAGATTATGGCATCTATAATCATTCATGTGGTGCTACTCCTGAGGATATAAATTGAAAGCTCATGTTCTGTATAAGCTGCATATCATAGCCTTATATCATATCCGAAGTAGAGCAAACCCTACTGTTTCATGGCACACTTAGGTGCGACAGTTGCACAGGTTTAGACAAACATTATTATGTGAAATAGCTCTTACAAGTTGTTTCAGCACACACAGGATATGAGGCAACCTACTTAGCCCTCAAGAGTACCAACTCTTCTGTGATTAACTTCGAACAGAACAATGGATCTGTTCAGAGTTGGTTATGGTTGTCATTGGCCGCAGTGTTCACTTAACATGAGGTGAACTGCATGCCTGTATGGTAATCTAATTATAATAAAAAAACAACACAAATGCCATACCACACATTCATTTTGTATATAGAAAGATGCCAGTAGATATTTGATTCGCTATTCTGTTCTCTTATTCACTCTATTTACAGACACATTTTGGAAAACTGTGTTTTGGAGAATAAAATTATTGGTTTTATTGATTATGTCTAATATTTAACCAAAAAGAACTATATTTACCACCAGAAATATTTCCATTTAACCACACCTATTTTCTCAACATCATTGCCAATAAATTGGTGTTACTGTTTTGGATAACCGACTGATAACTATGAACAACCACTAATTGAAAATTAAACAAATACTAACAATGAGATCCATTTTGTCCAGCCTCTTGTGTTTGGAATAGATGGTCTTGGCAGAGAACACCAGCAGGATGTACGTGATTAATCCCACCAGGAACGCAAACAGCTTCATCTTCATGGACCATTTCTGCTTCGGGAGCTCCCCGTTGGCTACATCCTTCGGAATTTCTTGCACGAAATAAGACATTTTATCTGTTGATTAATTGTGTACCACAAACTAAGGTTAAGCAAACAGTATTTAACAGAAATATCAATTGGAAATAATAACTTGATAATCGATCAATGCCCTTCAGCACAGGTGCATTGCGCAGCCGTTAATTGAAGTCGAAACTAGAGGTGTGACGTCTTTCGATTGACATGTCTTAAGTCTAGATATCAGCGACGAAGTACAAGTACCGCGTCTCTGATCAGCGTATCGAGTATTTACGAGTATCGTCGTCAATTGTACTTGTAAATGAACGCCACACTTGTAGTTACAACTTGTAACTCAATGGAGACTCGTAGATACTCATCAAAATGTTCTTTCCTTTTTTTCTCGAGTTTAATTGTGAGCCTTAAAGTTGATTTTAGAATTGAGAAGAATGGTTCCGAACGTTAACACTTAGGTTTCAATGTTAATTTTAAAATGAAAGAACTCTTACTCTAATACTATTATGCATGTCGCATTGATTTTAGGTATGTTGTGGTAAAGTAAAGCGAGGATAACGTTAGCCTGTAAAATATAATTCTAGAATTAATTCATTAATATTTCTCGTGCTGTTATCAAGATTATGAACATCACAACACGTATATTGAAAACTGACAATCCTAAGACTCATAAGGAGGTAGAAGTATGAGGGGAAGCATTAAATTTTGAATATTTATCATAGAAATAAAAACACTGTTTAGTGTTAGTAAAGTAAAATGTTATTTAGGTATTTGAATAATACACGAAAGTATTATCACTGACCTAAAAATTTGTTAATTTTGTCAAATTCTTGTTTTTAATTCGAAAGGATTAGTGCTGTTGGCCCTAATGGCCTTTACAGCGGCACCGATCTTTTATGGCGAGCGGAGTGATAATTGTGTATTTGATCATGTATATAACATTTCTGCACTATTTGTTGACAGATCTTGTCTGTACGTACACTGCATATATATGAAGTCAATGGAATACCTAATTATTTACTTTAACTGGTATGTAGTAGGAACCTAAGCGAATTTTGAAAAAAAATCGCAATACTTGTATACTCCTGGAGCTAATTTATTGATATGCGATACGATACTTACGATTGCTCGTACTTGTAAGACTCAATACTTACATTGACAAGAATGCCCCACCTCTAATCGTAACGACTAGTTATCATATGTCAAAGTTAAACAATAAATGATAAAATATTAATTAAGTTACTATGCTTTTATATCTAGACTAAACTAGTTATGTATAGAAAAACGCACTATATTAGAAATTATTGTAGTACTTAATTGTGATATCAATGATGACGGCAACGGATTGTGATAAAGAAAGGCATTACTCCATATATGTCAGTCCGTTTTTGACACTGACAGTGACAACTGCATTCAGGAATACAAAACTACAAATAACATTAGGTTTTTCATATCTTCAAACTCAAATAAATATTGTGAATAAATTGAACCATTTATAAGAGAGCGATGGCAACGAACTACACGAAGTACGCACAGCTGATCAACGCGTCGACGAACTACGCTCGCCGGATGAAGAGGTTGTCGAACCGGATCTTCGGCGAGGTGGCGGTGCCGACCAACTCCAAGTCTATGAAGGTGGTGAAGATGTTCAGTGAGCGGCCACTGCACACTAACGAGGAGATCGTGCACTATTACCCGCGGCACGTGGAGACGGGCAAGCTGATGATGCGGCTGCGCGAGTACGGGCTCTTCCGTGACGAGCACCAGGACTTCAAGGAAGAGATGCGCCGCCTGCGAGAGCTGCGCGGCAAGGTCAAGGTCTGGCGGAGAAAGCTCAACGCCGACAAGACAGAGTAGCCTCCCCATCACCTCATTGGGGACAAATCACTGGCAGTGATGCAATGAACTCTTGACTTAACAGTCTGCTAGTTGATGTTGGTAATAATATAAAAGTCATTACAAAGTAGTGTAAGTTAGAATTAAACATTTTGTAAATAAAATAATTTAATTGTTTTGGTGAATTCATTGTTTACTATTGTTTCACAGTAAATTGCTCATACACTTGTTTTATTCTGTAGGATTTGAATTTGATTCCATGGTATTTTGTTTGCGACTACTGAGCCAAGAATGCTAAAAAGAAACAGGAGATAAATAATCTTGTAAAAACCATACATAAGAGGAATGGTGGTGTATAAAATGAAACATATTAAAAAATAGCCATCATTTATTTGATTACAAAATCTTTCGTCAGGAAATAAATCGCTACATAAAATATTTCAACAAGAAATGCCTCAACTGCTTAACAAGTTGGTGTCGGCCCGGCGCCCGGCGGCGGGCGCAGCCCTCGCGGTGGGCTGTACAGTACAGACTCAGTTCCAACTTCATTTACATACAAAAATTAAACTCTAAGCCACATACAGCCTCGACAGATTAGAGAAACATTGATTAGAGAATGGAAATCATGATCCCTATAACATTTATTAATTATAAAATTAGTTGAGTGCAAAGTCCCGAAGGTCGGCCGGTGCGGCTGCGCCTCGCGCACTCCCAGACATGTGCAACTTGTCGCCAGTTACATTAGGTCAGTAACACTTATTCTTATAATCATAACAACACATGTGCGGTAGCGATCAAGTTGCATTGTATCAAATATCACTTGATCCTAAATAATTCCTATATTAACTTTTAATGTTCCCAATTCTTTAGGCGCTACGGAGCTCCATAAACGATACTCTCTCATTTCATTTTAGTTTCTCGTAAATCTTGTCCACTTCAAGTCTAATGTGGGAAGCGTGATAAACCCAACCGCAAACAGCGTGCAAGCTTCACTTTCCTAAAATAAATGACAGGTATAATCTAAATTATAGCACCTAGAGTAAGTATACTCAATAACGTGGGGTTTAATGCACTAGTCTTAAAACTGAAACAGCGACACGGAGAGTGCGATACGCTGTTACAGTTTTAATACGTTGGACCAGGTGGAGCTCCGAGTGCTAAAGGATTGCAACATTACAACATAACAAATATTCCACTTGCTACTATACAGAATTACAGACACTTATGTTACATCGAGGCTAAAAACGTGTTACAAATCAACATTTACAACCAGAGTGCGTGCATCGACAACCCTCGGTGCAAATAACGTTTTATACAATAGAGCGAAACTCGTCGGTCGAGGGCGGGCGCGGACGTCCGCCGCCGCAGATTAAATCATTAAATCCTTCCAAAAGCGAAGCTTTATTGAGTAGAAAAACTGCCAGCGTTAAATATTGTTACTCTTGTATTAAGATATCGTATTTAAACGCTACACTATTATCACATCTCACGAAAAATTTGTAAAAAATGATTCGAGTAAAGTTCAAGGTTTTGTCTCAAGTAGTGTCCGGCGCGCCGGCGCGCGGCCGGCCCGGGGCCTCCGCCGAACCTCTTACCGAATAGCAGCCATAGAAAAGGAAAAATTCTCGTAGAAAAACGTTCCCCGGGAACGACCGCTCCGGCGCAGGACGTTGTGTCCCAGTATTATAGATAGTGACCTTTCACTAGTCATCCAGTTCGTGTCCGTGGGAGAAGGCTCGTAACGTAACCACTTAGTGCAGTCCCGGATGCTTATATACCATGCTTATAATATAACATTACATTAATTCCCTAACATCTTAGTTACGTCGTTGATTCTATCGCCCCAGCGGTGTCCAGGCCGAAGGAAATGTGCGCGTCGGGGTCGGCGACCCCTGCGTGGCGGCATCAACACGTGGTCATTCGTAACAATTAATTTTTTAGCTAACTACAACCGATCAAAATGCACGACAGTTACAGGAGGACCGCTCGATAATGCTATACACATTAAAAGCGAACGAGAGAGACGCCTAAACGAAGGAACAGGGTATCAATTACAAGAATGCCTATGCAGTCTGTCGCCGCACGAGACTCAACTCGCGATAATAAACAAGAGTTAGCCGAATCTCGGTGCCACCGCATCTCGGTGCTCTTCAATGTAGGCAGTGTTGCTTGAGATGCGCAGTATTGCTGGGTACATCCGAAGTCCTGAGTCAGTGCGTGGACGCGACTATTTGCAGCGACTTAAAGCCCCTGGCGATGCAGCGATCGGATCGCTGCACGAATACTGTTTGTTCGATACAGTGGGGACACGAAATGCGAATGTCGGCGGGAATCAAAGTCGCTGCCGTCTGTACCCAGCACCATAGATGTTCCTAGAGCGGGGCCGAAGGGCGGGGACTGTGCCCCCCGCCCCCCCAACGCGTGCAGTGCCCGCTGTGGCCCCGCCTAGCTTTGAAGCTGCCGAAGCTTATCCCTATGATATCAATTTAAATTTTTACACCGATCAATAAAGACTATTATTTCCCACGCCAATTACATTCACATTATAATATATAATATATTATAATTTTGACAATAGAACACATAAAACCTACGTACTATCCCAAGCTTAGATCATCGTGTGGCCAGCTTCCAAGCTTCCACGTCTAATAACATTTTATCGACACCTCTCGACAACGATGAATTGTTATGTTAAGTCAGAGGACACATTGTCATTTGTTATTGTTTTATTATTGTAATCGCCGCAGCCAATAGATGTGGAGGTTAATTAAGTTTGATATCATTTGATTGTATATTGCAGAAGCAAATGGAGAAATTGAAACATGAGCATCGTCTATATTACAAAACAAATGATATTGGACTGTATAATTGAAACTTGTTACTTTTTAGACGGGCACAAGAGTATGCAGTTGTTGGAAATATTTTACCTTAAGTGTCCAGTGTAGTAATCGTAGAATCAGTCTCTCTATGTGAAGCCACAGTTTCCTCTAAGCTCTCCTGCGTACGCTCCGCTAATGGCATATTTATCGAACATAGCGTGCAATTTGCGTCAAATTATAATGCCAGAATGGTATGCATATAACGCTTACAATGAATTACTTCAAAACTGAGATTCGGTTGTCCGTCCCTATATCGTCAGAAAGCATTTCACGTACTGTAAATATAACGCATATTACAAGATAATAGTAAATTCAATTGAAATATCTAAGTTTCGTCCAGGTACGGTCTAGAGCGCGTGACATGAGAGTCGCATATACAATACTGATAATGTCCAACACTCGAAACCCACGTACTGTGTGCAATCTGGGCTGTTATCATATTGCAAAAACTTTCCATATATTATTAACAATGTTTGAGTAGGAACAAAAAATAAATCGATTAAAGAAACAAGAAGGAACGACTACAGAATTAATCACAATTCACACCTACCATTAATCACAAAGAAATTTTGAAAGTGAAGAAATGTCTCATCAGAAAATGTACCCAATGTCGCCGCTGGGTGGCTTGAAAATCCAAGTCTAAAGATATTAATTATTGCTTACTCAATAGTTTTTAGTTTCCATAGCACACAGTGAAATACATTTTACGTGCGTTTTTGATATTGTTAACAACACACATTGACACAAAACGGAAGCGTGTAGCGTACGCACCCGCAATAACACGTATACGTGCACGTATGAATATGAAACACATAGCGAATAGACAATTTTATATATCGATCGTTTATTTCACATTTATGGTATAAATCATTGTTTTATGCTCTTGAATGTTTAATGTAAATGTAAATAATCTTAATTCAATAAATTTTTGCTAAAGTTAGCAACAGGAGAGTGACATCGAACGATGTTTATTTTACACAGCACAATTGATATTGCTATTCGAAGCGTCGGTTGTGGTCCTCGGTGCTGGTCCCAACGGGACCGAAAACATAATGATCAAAATAAGTACTACTTATTTGTCTGCTACTCGTTCTTGTACCTAACTGGTAGCGTGTGGCGTTCTGTGAAAGCAATTGTTATATAGGCAGTACCTCTACATGCGTGAACACGTAGGACGTATACGTCGTGAAAATATGCAGAAAAAGTCTACATCTGTAATATCGTACGAATGCTCCTTATGAGTATAGGGTAATAGTCGTAGGCGTATGTATGGGTGGAGAGGTAGGTATTCTGGTTGTACGTGGGGGGCGTGGGGGGTAAAGCACGGCCGTTCGACGTTTCTCTGTGTACTTGACAACACTTGACACATTCATCGAAATAAATCGTGCTCGCGATGACGACACCTCGCGGCGCGGAGGGGGCGCGGGGAGGGCGCGGCTAGGTGTAGTCGTTGAAGTCGTCGATGTTGGCGCGGCGCAGGCGGTCGGGCGCGGCGTAGGGCGCGGAGCGCGGCGCGGCGCGGCGCTCGGCCTCCGCGCGCGCGCGCAGCCGCTTGATGAGGCGCAGGCGCTCCAGCGAGTTGGACGCGTAGGGCGCGCCGCCCAGCGCCAGCGACTGCGCGATCTGCGCCGCCAGCGCGCAGTGCAGCGCCTGCTGCCGCGCCAGCGCCGCCGCGTTGCCGTCCGACACCACGGCGCCGCCGCCCTCGCCCTCCGCCACCGCGTGCGCCAGGAACTGCCCGCCCATGCGCTCGTCCTTGGTGCGCATGCGCACCAGCGACACGCCGTGCTCCAGCGGCTCCACCACCACCACGCACAGGTTGAACTGGCCCTGCGCGCGGGGACCACACACCGTATCACTATGTTATTCATGTACAATATCGCACTATAATTTTTGTACCATCGTCAAAAGATCTTAAAACTATGTCTTTTGGATTGTAAAAGATGAGTATTCCAATTTTTTTCACAATGTTACCTTAATAGTTTGAATATTAAAATCAGCCCCAGACTCATTGTAAACGATCGAGACGAAATCGTTCCCGATGTACTTGAGCTTCTCGTTGCAAGCGGGGTCCTTATCTGAGTTGGGCATCGCCGTCGCCACGTGGAACACCACCTGCATGATGTCGTCGCTCCACACGTAGGTGTAGCGGCCGTCCTTGCCGGCCGTGTCCAGCGACAGGAACAGGTCCGGCTCCAGCGGGCCCACCAGCGGCACCAGCGTGCCCAGCGCGCGCACGAACTCCGAGTACCTTACGCTGCCATATTCGTTCTTTAGTATAGCTATTTCGTTGTCTTGCTGTCCGGGACCAACGTATAAAACGCCCACCTTGTAGGTCTCGAGCGGCGGCACGAGGTCGAGGTTCTTGATGGTGCGCTCGTGGTGCGCGCCCGACACCTTCAGCGGCCGCTCCGTCAGCGGGTTCAGCATCGCCGGCGCCTCGCCGGGCACGGGCGGCGAGATGGGGTAGGTGCTCATGTTGTGGTAGAGCTGCAGGAAGGCGAAGGAAGGCGACAGGCCGGCGCCCACGCCGCTGCCGATGCCGCTGCTGCTGCTGCTGGCCGCGCTGCGGCCCGCCATCTCGCGGTTGCGGCGCGTGGGGCTCATGACGGAGATGGTGTTGGAGCGGCGCGAGCGCGACAGCGGCGGCAGCTCCTCGCGCTCGCGCGCGCCCGCGGGCCCCGCGCCGCCCGCGCCGCCCGCGCCCGCCGACACCGTGCTGTCGCTGCTCGTCTGCCGGCACGCGTTATATTGCTATGTATTTAATTTTTTTCTTATATAATATAACGGGACAAACAGGCAGACAACACACCTGATGGTAAGTGATTACCGTCACCTATAATCACCTTAAAGGACTCTTTACACCTCATTTGAAAGATTCCAAGTCGTAGCGCGCAGGGAAAATCTCAGGAGGAGGCTCATTCCACAATTTGCACGTCCGCAATTGTCTACGCCTCATCAACAACCGTACACACTAGTGTACATACGTGGATGATATATGTTTCAGTTATAATAACCTAGTGTAGCAATTTCTTGAATGTACGCCCTTCGTGCATAATGAAACACTTCAGTTGCATATTAGGGAGGTTACACAGTTAAAAGACTTGGATAAATTCAAAATCGAAGATGGAAAGAGACTTATAAAACCACTCGTGTGCTACTTCATAATATAAACAAATTACTAAAAATTCACTATTTCATATTGTATCAAAAATTACAAATGACTCACTTTCTGCAACTGGTGGTGCGTAGGTCCGTCTATCGTCGAATTCTTATCCGAGTCAGCTTCAGCTCCCACCGTACCTGAATCCAGTCGCACCATTATACAGTCTCTACATTACCTATTCATTACGATGAGGTTGATTAAACATTTATCATTCTCAAGCGATTAATTACAGTTACGTCTTAGATATAAACAAAAAATATTAAAGTCAAAATGCGACGTGTACGCAAAAGAACCTTGAGTGAGAAACAGATAAATTATTGAAAGAAGAATTTGTTAAATGGTTATTTATTATATACGAAAGATTTACAGCCACAATGATGCAAATCAATCAAATTGTGAGCGATTATTTTATACTGAAAATTGTAGCGAAATGTGGTTTATTTAGTCACAATGAGTAAGACAATGATCACATCAACATTCCAATGATATGAAGCACAGAAATAATGAAATCACCGCTCAATCATAGCATATCTCTAACTGGAGGGAATCGAACCCTAATGCCACGGAGCACACGAAACGCATGCACATACAAACACCATAATCGACTCACGGCTTCCCTGCACAAAGGTGTGAGGGCTATCGGGAGTGGAGTAACGCAAAGTAAACAAACGCGTGCAACCGACCGTTCTCACCGGGGTCCGAGTTGTACGTCATGAGGTGCGGGTGCGCGTGCGCGGGCGGCGGCGCGGCCGGCGGCTGCGGGGACGTGCCGCACATCTCCTCCGGGATGGCCTCGCACGACACGCGCATGTCGCTCTTCTTCGACGCTTTCTTTGACGCGTGCATCGTCATTGACGCGGTCCTGGAACGGTTGTACCACATCATTATAACACACAATGTTCCAGAATTAGTAATTAAGCCATTCCATTTTGCAATTAGTTTGTATATGTCCCTACTCTAGTCCGAATAGCCTAAGTTAATAATGATAGAAGATAGTATTTCTAAAAATAAAGCTTATTTACTCTATACTTGTTTTTAGTCCTATTGTACTTAATTAATAATTCATTCTTGAAATATGGGATAATACTGAGAGACTGACTTTTCACGCAATAGGACATTCGTCAGGACTAGAGAATCAAAAATAACTTTGTGTATCATACATTAATACAGGAAATAAGTAGTTTTATCAGCTGACGTGTAATCGTAATAGTACGGCGTACTCCTTTGCACCGAAGTTCCAATTGTTTTAAGACAAAATACTAGTGTCTCTACAGTACAATCTAGTTGAAGATGAAGTTCCATTAACTGTGACAACATGACTTGGCAAGTTATTGTCTTGCACCAATTAAAAGTTAAATAAAGGAGGCAAGATAAAGCTTTAATGCTAAGTGTGTGCGGATAATTAGAACATACGAACTATTCAAACCGAATCGATAATTAGTAATTGAATCGGAATTCGATTGAAGTAACTCGAAAATCGAATTGTTCGAATTTGGAATGGAATATTAACGGTATCGTGTAGCCAAGGCACTGACGTGGGCTCGCAGGGCGGCAGCAGGATCATGTCGTCGGGGTCGGGCGCGCGCTCGGGCCGCTCGGGGCGCTCGGCGCGCGCGCCCAGCTTCCACGAGGACGACATCTCCGGGGACGAGTTCGAGCGCCGCACCGGGTGCCGCGACTTGCCCTGCGGACGTGCCAGCCCACCAATGTTAACTGTTTCAGAGTCAGCTCGAAGGACCAATGTAATAAAGATGTTGAAATCAACATGATAAATGTTAGCGCTCTTAATTTCAAGTCTAGCTACAAGGACCAAAGTATACTCGGGTATAAATTTCCCAACAACATTTCAATACATCACACCAATGGAAATTTAAGCTCAAAACATTTAAATTGTTACAACAGTTATAAATTTATTTTTATTTGACATAAAAAGTGGGAGTTTATGCAGTTAAATAATAATAACCGACCTCTGGCACAATAAGCAGCATGTCGTCGTCGTCGTTGGTGCTGGACGAGCTCTGCCGCTGCGGCGAGCCGGGGATGTTGATCGGCTGCGTGCTTATCCTGTGCGGCAGCGGCGCGGGCGGCGCGGCGGGCGCGGCGGCGGGCGGCGCGCGCCGCTCGGCCGCCACCACCGAGTCCGAGCTGGATTTATGTAAATCAGGGGGGTGCGGCCGCGAGTTTGATTGTGAAGCAGACCGGGACGATCGCGGCGAACCTTCTGATGCGAGGTCGTGGCGCGAGTCGGGCAGGCCGCAGCTGGTGTCGGGCGGCGACAGCAGCGCCAGCACGTCCTGCAGCGCCCACTCCTGCGACGTCGACCAGTTCACCTGGTTCTGCAGGCGCATGAGCCAGGAGACGTCGCCGGTGGGCGAGCGCACGTGCAGCTCGGCCCAGCGCGCGCACCAGCACGGGCAGCCGCCCGCCGCCGCCAGCCCGCCCACGCGCGACCAGTCGCCGCCCTCGCCGTCCACTTCTTTGGATATTTTCTCAAACCGCTGTGAAAACTGATTGAGAGCGTCTACGACCGGGTCTGTCGTTTTGTTCTCTGCTGAATTTTGTCGTTTGACTTCTGGCGCGTTGTTCTGGCCGGTCTGCTGGGTGTGCACCTGCAAGTGATTGCCGTTGTTCGTCGAATTCGTTAGGTTCAGTTCCGTGCTGTCGTTCACATGTACCTGGACGGGCGGCGTGTGCGGCGTGTGCGGCGGCGCGGCGGGCTCGTCGGGCGGCAGCAGCGGCGGCAGCGGGCTCGCCGCGCTCTCGGCGTGCTGCCGGCACAGCGTCGCGCACCTTTCACACAACCCTTGTTTGATAGAGTTCTGTAGGCAGCCCGACGTGGTGATGGTGACTAGCTTGTGGCCCACGAGCCACGTGGTCGACTGCCCGCCGTTGAACAGGAACTCGGCCGTGTCACTCCTGTGCGGCTTGACGCTGCAGGGCGTGAAGGTGTAGCGCGCGAGCAGGTCGACGCAGGTCTCGGTGAGCTCCACGTGGAAGGCCGCGGGCGCGCTGCTGGCGGAGCCGCCGGCGAGGGGCGCTCTCGACACCGCTTTCGAGCCCTGCCGTTACCCACACTGCTTAGTAACCTTCGTAAAGTTATTTGCAAACATTTGTTGAAAGTATGCTTACGCTAGCTTTCACAATAGAGTAAATGAGCTTTTGAGAGCCTTTGACCATGATTATAAAAACAATGAAAATATTAAAACACAACAAAACCATAGTTACGTAAAAAATCTATTATAAATTGGCTAATACATACCAGACTAGAACTACGTTGTCTATTAGAAGAGTCTTCGTTTACTGTGGATTGTTGGAAATGGTTCGTCTTGTACTGCATTTGCTCCTCAAACGGCATTATTATGTAGTTGTGCAAGCCCTGGAAATGCATACGTTACACGTGGAAATTATAAGTGATAACATTAAATATATCAAGACTGATTCACGGTTTTCAAGTGGGACAGTTTTCCCAGTCGCATTTAGATTATAAAATAAATAGAAAACAGAAGTTTGACGACCTCCGTGGCGCAGACGGTCATGAGCAGCTTGCGAAACGTGAGGTCGCGGGTTCGATTCCTGCGGCGAGACGAATTTTTCTAATTTGTTTCGTGTCTGGAATAA
>DWIE01000168.1:0-20321 GCA_018248235.1 Choaspes benjaminii
ATGAGGCGCGTGGAACAGATCGATACAGGACGTACCCCATCGAGTGCCACAAATTCTAATAACACGAGTAAGGTACACGCTATATAGCAGGCATTTGTATCCCCGAAAGAAAATTATACGTTGAACGCGGCTCTGTAGTAGCAATTTACATTCCTCCTTCCCTTCATACATCGCAAAAAGGTCTTATAATGAGATCGGTTTCTACTCGACCATGCGGCTTTGCGTGGAATTTGGCAGTTATTAAAAGTGTAATGTTATTATCGGCATAATGGCCATTTCTCACGTCCTCAACTAGCCCTCCCTGACAACTTTGCTGGCCCCGAAACTTTGTCAACGACTCACGAAATCGGTTCACGTTTATTATACGTTATATTTATTTTTACTTGTTGTAAAGATAGTAGAAAATTAAATTTACAACACGAAGATTATTTGTATACCTATTTGTAAACACACAATAAAGTATTCTAGCCACCTAATCGATAATAAGCACCGTCTTGCAGTTGTATATAAACCCATATACCTATTTAATACTAAATTACTTTCGACTACTTCGTTACAATCGACCAAGAGTATGGCTACAGCGTAGAATGAGTCCTTGACATAGAAAGTTAAGTGCGCTTCAGTGTCATATTGGTTTATTCCATCGTGCAACATACTATGTAACGCATTTTGTTCAGGAATAACAATATTATAAGCGTTTAAAAAGGGTGTACTTAGGTAACTTTTTTCAATCGGTTCCGTATCTACATAATAATGACCACATTATTACTACCAAAGACGTTATAGGATTGTACCAAGTGGTTTTTAAAGTTAAAAACCTGCTAATATGTAGGTACTTTGGTTGTCTTTTTTCTCAGAATTATTTAGGAGTGTTACAAAATTAGAACAAACAACATTTATTATTCTTGGGGACCAAGCAAACGAAGCAGCGGTTAATTATAGTAGTTAAAAAAACATTATGGTTATCTATTATCTGCTGTTTGTTGAAGTTATTTAATTAAAATACAAAAACTTAATTTCTAATTCATTTTAACAAGACGCGGTGTCTAATTTACTTTTTTATTTGTCACATGTAAAAGCGCTAAATAACAGAAAATGTTCCACAAAAGCTACAAAATAACATAATATAATAACTTATAACAGTATATTAAAGTTTACAAGTACATTCAAAATAACGGTTCTAAGATACAATAACAATAGGTTTTATATGCAAATTCATATATATTAAACGTAAATAGGTACCTTTATAAAAAAATCTCCATCAGCTTTCACGTCATGTTTTAAGAAAGCTGTCAGTAATATTATGAATTCGAAAGATAGTGGCGTGCCATGTCGTGAGGATAAAAGCTTGCGTGAATATAAATCCTCTCAGCCAATGACGAACAGAATATAGGTTGTACCTACCTGCTTACGCCAACCTTGCGTACTGAAAATACTTAGTTACTAATGCTAATACAATACCTATGTTATAACGTGTAGGTTTAGGCACCTAATTATTTGTTAGTAATGATTCGGTGTACCAAACGTCAGTGTACTAATTACGCAGTATGATAAATAAAATATTGGGGTTTTCACTTAGTACCTACTTACCACCTGGCTGTTTGTTAGGCAACCGATTCTTTGTACATATGAACAGAACCTGATAATTTGCCATGCTTAAAGTATTGTCCACGCAGTTTATATAAAGTTATTAAGACAATCAGTGTATTAAGTTAAGTGTGAAGTTATTCTTCTCTAAATCGTATCGTTCTTGGCAGAGTGGTCGTGGTCGTCATGCTGTGTTTGTGGCATGCATAACAAGTCGCCGCCGCGTGGAATTATTCCAGTACAAAAATTCAACGGACATTGGTACCTAAATTTATTTTAATATTCGATTCATTAAATATTAAAATCTACCGAATTAGGTAGTTTCTATGTGTTGTTTATTTTTCTGAAAGGGACGAATTTCTAAATTTCCTTCAAATTGCCAACACTAAATAAAGGCCGTTATGGCCCTGAAATTAACAAATATAAAGGCTAATGGCTCTATTTTGTAACTCGCCCCGGCGAGATATTGGAATAAAAGTGTTACGAAACATGTTTATTTAACGAAAATGTTCACGTTTCATTGTATCTCTACGACCTCCTTTATTTTTTATGTCATTAATATTGACAATATTATGTTACTTAAAGCTAGGAAAAAAATATATTCGAGAGTACTCAAATAAATAATCGATTTTAAGTTAATGTTGATAAAATTGCATATTAAAATGTCAATATGTTATCATTATGTTATACCTGTGTGGTTAATAATAATTATAGTTAAAAACATAACTATGCAAATAAATTTTCAATTCCATGCTGCTACATTTTGTTAAATAGGTTGCTAAGAAACACCTTCGTTCGTAGAAACGTTGTTGTGTCCTTGAAATACAATCAATAGACATTATATTGTGGAAATGTGTTGACAAACATAGGTATATGTAACATTATAGCCGCGTCTATAGGTACTTTTACCTGAATTAAAATAAAATGCGAGTTTGAGTGAGAAAGGGATTAATAAGTGGATTACTGCCAGTCTGTAGGCAAAAAATCAATTTGTTGGCCGCCAGCCACGTATTGCTCGCCTGCTCTCCCGTTAGCCAGTTCGGTTACGACAAACTAGGAATTAATATTACGCCCCTTGGGAGTCCCAGTTTTTATGACTCTTATTTTATAAAACATTTATGCACAAACTAAAACTTATTTTAAATCAAGTTCAGAACAAAATTACATGATAAAGTCTAAACATATCTATGTACCAAGTAACATGTAACTAATTGACTTGCGGATAAAAGTTACGTCACTTCAGTTACAATATTTTACTTTTATTTTGACTAATTATTAAATGTAACTTTTTAATATATTCTGAATCTGATTGATCCTAATTTTTTTTTTGTTATTAGCATCTACAACCTTTAAAAAATACACGTTTAACTGCCAATAAATATATTTTATCTTAATGGACCTATTAACCAAACGGTAAGATGGTTTTGTCAGATAATATATTGTGTTCAATAAAAAGTGTGAAAGTAACTACACGTTATTGCTTGCTTTAACCCTATTTTCAATATACATATGGTTGTCAATACAGATACCTACATTTCCTTCAGTCACAAAGGTAGTCCGGGACGATATACTCATTATGCGATGAAATAATTTGAATACGCCGTAATATAGCTGTTAATGATATCTTAATAATTAATTAATAGTTGTTTACAATAATTTATCAGGGTTAAAGTAGATATTTTTGACAAAAACAAATATCTACTTTACATTCTAGCAACAAGCTAAAGTTTAAATTAAGGGCCGTCAATGAGATTCTGTTTATATCTTGCCACGGAATTAGGAAAGATCTTTAATTGGAGCCAATGCCGGAATTAAATTAATTAAATCTTCTAGTTATCTCCAGAGATTGAGCTTGGAGAGTTTATGCGAGTATATACGACTTTATAGACAACTTTATTCATTTCGAGGTAAATATTTAATGTTAGTGGATTTATTAAATGTTAGTATATTCTGTTTTTTATTTATACGGTGCACTATATAGCGAAATAAAATGTTTATGTTAAACACTTAATTAATTATCTTTATCTTTCTGCGTGGACTTATGTAACAGAAATAAAAATATTTGGTTATAGAAATATTTCTCGTACAATAAGAATGTTGGTCATTGTAATACTAATGATGATAGTTACTTCCGACAACTATACACGATTATTATGTACTGGGTTACGTAGGACATAATATTATCGCTATACATGTACACATACCTACACGCAAGTTATAGTTAGATAGTATCCATGTCTAGTAGTATAAATAATTATATACGTAAAAATAAGACATTTCATTTAAATACAAGTGAGATAACTTTACGCTTGAGGTGCCAGCAACCTCACGTACATTTTTACGTAAAGCTGGGCAGTTGGAGACGGCAAACGAGCTACGTGATATGCAACGTAGTTAAAATTTTACCACTTAACTAGGTGTCTACTTAAGTACATTTTGCTGACCTGCTTTCATAAGAGTTAGGAGAGAGCAAGCAATTAAAAATATCAATCGCAATTGCACAACTGCTACCGTTTTGTTTTAAACGTTTTAGTTTATAATTTCGTCGCTTCCATACGAACGGGCGATAATTTTTAAGACCAATAATTAAGTCGTGATCATTACTTACTTAGTGGGTATGCCGGGGCCCAATGTTTTTTTAAATTGAAATAAGCTACAAACGAGCACACAATTGTTGTACAGTAGTCACTGCAATAGTACAACCCACGCTGGCCATTGCCATTGTCCTATTTCAAATCTCAGTTGCTATTCCTGAGGGGTAAGTTAATCGCCTCATATGTTTTGCATGCCGCCATACATATCTTTCAAATTGAAATACTGTAAATATAGACGAGGCGATGGTAGGTATCTACTGGTCCAGACAAAAATGGGCAAGTTCAACCGCCACTATAGGTATATATGTCAAGGTACACTTATTGTTTCTTTTTAGTTTGTTACTCAATACCAGAAAATCATGTTCCTAAAATGTCTCTTACATAACATAACATAAATATATTATTGAAGGCAAGTGTAATTTATCTATTTATTTATAATGACGTTAAAGTGACTTTGACGACCTCCATGGCGCAGACGGTGAGCCAGTTTGCCAAACGTGATGCCGCGGGTTCGATTTCCGCAACGAAATATTTTTTTAAAATTTGTTTTGTGTCTGGAAAAATCGTATGGATGATAGAACATGCATATGCTCGACTGGTTCGTACCACTGTCACGCCTATTTGTGTCGTAAGCATAGGTGTAGTATATAATAGATAGAACTTTGCTAAATCTATGGTCGTCAAATAGTAGTTTTCGTACAACTTGTATTACGGTGTAAGGGTTTGATAGCCAGCATAAGCACAACACAAGCCGTTCCAACTGTCCTCAGACACCTTATCAGTCGTTACAGATGTCATGGGCTGCAGTGGCTACTTACCATCAAATAGACTGTTTGCGAGTGTGCTACATCATAACATAAAAAAATGATAAATTGGTTTCTATGAAATAGCAGTGAGCTATGTTTAATGCATCTTTATTCTGTGCATTACTCACAGTCACGTTTCGCATTAAGGTTTAAAAATGTTGCCGACCTTAGTTAATAATGAACTCCGTTTTTCATTAACTTTATTCTTCTTTTTGTGGCCTGCTTAAACATAACAGAATACAAACGGTATTGAGTTAAAACGCGTTTGAAAATTAACTTTTAATTTACTTTGGGATGCTCATCTCTTGTTTTAACAATTTGCAAACAACTATGATTTAAGTTAATATTATTTGTTTATTGTTGTATTACTTTTCTATTCTTTTCAGATAATCATGAGGATCAACCAAGCTGTTGATAACGGTAACGTGGCTGTGGAAATTGCAAGTGAAGTTTCTAATCAACTTCATATTAATAATCAAAATTGGCTTACATTAACTGACGTTAACAACTCTGAAGACAATTTCGAAAGCGATAAATTTACCTCCAGCTACAGAAATATTTGTAACTCTTCTGTGAACGTTGAGGATAACAGAATATAATAAAAACTGGATACACACACCGTACATCTGAGGGAAGTCTGGACGCAGTTGTTTGCAATAGACAATATAGGATAAATTCTCTGGACAGTCGTGGACAAGAATTCAAGCAGAAAGAAACAATTTTATGTATGTATATTATATCTGAATTATTAACTTCGTTTAAAAAAATTAAAACTAAAATGCTTAACTATTTACATGTATGTATTTATATAGCTGTTGTATTGTTTATTTTAGCTAATGCTAATCCCTCTACATTTATTGATGAGGAGAGGACGTTGGAACCATCAGATACTGATGAAATGTCTGAAAACGCTACCAAACCCGTACCGAGGGGAATTGTAAATCCGAACTATCCTGGCTTTCAACACTTAGCTCATACTTTACAGGTAAAATTTCACTTCGGGCGAGAAACCCGTAAAGTGTCAACTTTTAATCGAGACATAACAGAAGCCCCAGTACATTGGCATAACTAGGTGACAAGATTTTACGTTCCATTTTTATTGCAAAGATTTAAAGTTCCCATATTAATGCAATTATGCTTCTTGTTTATCTAGTGGGAATCTTAAAATAGGGATTTCTATATAATAGTTAATTAGAAATTCCTTAAAAATAGTTTTCGTTTAAAGTTATTACATACATATTAACAAATTTAATTTCGCACAGGATTATTCTTCAAATATAGAAAACTTTTATCATTCAGAGAATGACATGACTGATGATGATCTGGATACTGAAATAATTGATTTAGAAACACATCAAAATGAACCTCCCCTTGAAGTTAAAAATATCACAAATAACAATATTATAAACTCTGAAAACACAGAAAAACTAAAATCGTCGGAACGGTGTTGCTTAAACAAAGTATTAGACTATAACACTCAAAGTGAAATCCCAGACCTATTAAAGACAATTTCCAACAATAATAACAACAATAATATCGACTCAAGTACTTACGACTCTTGTTCAGAAACTGACATAGAAAATAATTTTCACACAAAAGACATAATAGGTGATTTTAATAAAGAAATTGAAGATGAAATTAAACATTTATTGAATTATAATATCAACATTGAAGATGATTTAGAGGAGTTACGAAAAGACATTAAAGATACTTTCACAAAACCTATTGAAAGTACTATAAATAATATCAGTGATGTTGTTAATCATGTCATAAAAAAATTAGTAGAAACACAAAATGAAATATCTGACAAAAGTAATGAAATAGCAGAACCTAGTGACACTCATACCAATCCAGTGAGAAAAAGTGACAAAATGGATATAGAAAATGAAACATACTGTAGAACTGAAATGAATCTTAACAGGCCTAAGTTTTTGCTTTTAGAAAGTAATGATAACAATAAGATAACAGACGCTATTTTGTCGGATGGCAAAGATGAAATTAACATCTATGAAAACGATTATGACACGGAAGCTCTAACTCACAATGTTGAAAATACTATTAAACAATTAAGCACTGAATTACGGAAGATTATCCCAAAGCTCAACGAAATGAGAGAGCGAGACAAACTGTGGACTGAAAATAAAAAGACAAATGTTACTGACAGTAATTCTAACAGAATTACCTCAAGTTCGACCAATTCTTGTAATTTTATAACTACAGCGACTGTAGAAAAACAAACAGAATGTAGCAGCAGGCAAAATATGAGTAGCATCAACGCGATATTTAATAAGAACTTGAGTAAAATGTAAGTAATATCTTGTTATTTGTATTATTTTGTTAGGTCGACTGCTAGTTTTAAACCATTAGAAAGTATATATAATGGTATTGTGTTAACGTCATCACCAGTAGCAATGTCGTGAAACGTGAGTTGATGGGTTCGATTCCCAAAATGGGGCGTATCTAATTTTCTTTGAGTGATAAGCCTAATATTATTTGTAGCAATAAAAGCCCACAACAATACTCATATACAGTATTTTCAATCAATCAACTGCTTAAAACTTCAATGTTTTTGCTGTAATGCTATGGAGATGTCTATAGTTTACAAAGTTTAGTACGCAAAGTTTTTAATAGATTTGACGCAACCACCTATAATCATGCATCTAACTCTAACAATTTTAGAAGTAAAGCCAGTACATTTTCAGCCGCTTTATACCGTTCCAACTAAATTTGTTGAGTTGCGTTAACCTCATCGCGTGAAATCACCCGTTCAATCTAAATGAGGTGCGGTAGATAGCGTTAATAAATGCAATTGTTACGAATAATATTGTGTTTCAATATGTTCTTATTTCAGTGAGGCCAAAGATCGTCATACTAATACGACACACAATGCTCAAAGTAAAACATCCGTCCGTAAAAACGATAACATTAAAGAGTATGACTTGGGTAAGCAACATTTGATTTAAATAATGACGTCACCTGAACTATATGGTGCCCCCATCGTTTTACTTAAATACTTTAATTTAGTAAATATATATTAGATACTGAAAGTTGAACTTACAGTAAATTGTGAATTTTGTAAATATGCAGAAACTTTTATTCGTGAAAAGCAATAGTATTAGAGCTACTATATATATTATTATTAATATCCAAATTTCATTTTCAGACAGTTTCGATGTGTACAACATAGAGACAGCTCTACCTAAATTAGACTTGGATGCCATCGAAAATCATCTAAAAGCGGCAAAAGAAGCCGAGAGACGAGTAAGTATATATTTGTTATTGTTGTACGGTGTCGATATGCTTTTGAAATATTAATATACAGTGACATAACTAATGTCATTATTTATTTTCAACTTAAAGATTTCTTAAATATTTTAACAGATACGAGGATGAGTCCTTAAAAACGTAATCAGAAAATATGTTTTTTAGCATAAATAAATAATTTTAATATTCCTATATTACGCACCTGAATAATTAGTACAGTTACATCTACAAGTACATCTATAGGGTCAATTATCTTTAATTTATAATGCATCAATAATAAATTCACAGGAAATAGGGTGCTTCCTGAGGAGTGTGTCAACACTCCATATTTTGTTACATACCTTCTTCGACGAAGTGCAATTCAAGTGCACATTCAAATTAGATTATATATATTAGTAGGTATTGCAACTATAACAAGAGTTGATGCCAGTGATATTAACT
Source organism: Choaspes benjaminii (assembly GCA_018248235.1). Lineage (NCBI taxonomy): Eukaryota > Metazoa > Arthropoda > Insecta > Lepidoptera > Hesperiidae > Choaspes > Choaspes benjaminii. Next base: position 8,693 of record DWIE01000168.1, read on the forward strand.
CAAATTCAATGAATTTATTTTTAAAAGCCTGTCAATATTAAAAAATGAACAATTTAACAAGTAGGCAGGTATGGTGGATACTATGTCTGAGTTGATAACAATTTTGAATGGTTAAAACAGTTTAAATTGTGGCGCTCTACCACGTAACGGTAAATGCATATAGTTATATTGGAGGTGCATAAGTTTCAACCACGTCTGTGAGACTTACAAATTGTGTACAGCGTACAGTATACACGGTTAATTAACAATCGGTTGTGATTACTGGCGACTGACGGTTCTAGCTTTCTACGGTGATTCAGCTGTGTAGGCACGTTGCCTCCGTGTTGCATTTTGCAGTTTACTTTGTGACGTTGTGCTTGCTAGAAGTGTAAACGCGTCTAAAATTAAGTTTTGTGTTAAGTTATATTGCTGAATATTTACCTATATATAGGTAGTGATGGCGTCTATGCCGTACTTCAATTCTGAACAAAGACATTACAAGAAGGATACAAGATTTCTTTTAGATTTATATACGATAACTTATGACAATCATGAGTCAGTCGACAACATTTGTTGTCTCGTAAGTTTCGTTTTTTTATTTTATTATATTTGTATTTATAAGTTAAGACATTTTAAGAGTAGGTTTTAAGGACGATTTGACAACCATAAAGCAGGAAATTTAAATAGATCACACTTGGCTTGTCCTTGCTCTAAATGTCAATTTATGACAGGACACGAATAATAGTACAATTTTTTGTTTACCACGTTTGTGAAATTTTAATAATCAAGACTGCGTGCCATATTTCTTGCCAAAAATCTAAGACTGATTAATTTTAAGATGTTTGAGAGTTTAATAACGAATATCAAAAGAAAATTAAGTAAAACCCCTGACGAACATAGTAATGTGGGGGTTGAGAAAAAAACAGGGTTTAAACGAAGCTTGTATTTTTTCAAATCGAAACTATTGAAACCCGATCCTCCACCGATGCCAGTGAATAATTATCGTGATTATATAGCTTTAAGTCCAAGAGCCGTTAGTACGGAGTATGCTGTGACGGACATCGAGTGGCCTGTTCTTACAGATAACAATCCTAATATTCTGGATAGATTTACTAGAATAGTCACTATAGCTGCAGATGTTCCACACGACAGAAAAGTAGGCCAAATATAATGCCATGACGGTGTTTGTTGGAAATATGGAACATTATTGTTCTTGAATGTTGCCTTTTTGTTGTTTTTAGAAACGAAATGACAGAGAGGAAATTAGAAAGAGGCTCGCGATGGGAGCAGAAAGTGAGGAATATTACAGTTTGGGACACACAGACCGTCCCGGGAAGAAACCAAGTCTACACTCTAGACTTCAGAATGGAAAGAATCTACAGATTTGCTTCATGAATGAGACTGCATCCGACAATGAATCGCAGGCTTCAGATGTAGAGAGAAGTCTCAGTGGTAGTAGCAAAAGTTTATCGCGCTGCAGTATTTACAGCAAATCAAGCTACAACCACCCATACCAGACTAGACCCCTCTCCGTCAATATTACCAAGTATGAGAAAATAAGCACAGTTCAGAGTTGTAAGTATTGTGTGAATCTGGCACATTGTTTCATTGCTCTGTTGTTATGTTTATGATCATAAGCTTATTTCTGTAGCTTTGTTCGTTTCTGATATGTTTTCCAGATTGTAGCAAATAAAAAGATTCCTTAACATGTTATAGGTTTATGTGACTGACTAAATTCAATGCACTTTTTATTTTGTACAGATAGCAACTTTATCACAGCTTGTCATTAACAAGGCATACTAATTTACTGTCTATTGTTAATACTGAGTTAATCTTGCTTATTACTTTATATATAAGTATAATACAATGCAACTTTTTGTCATATATTCCTTAATATCTATTAACTTAAATTATTACAAACAATGAATTATAATGAGATATTAGTGTTATTGTTGTACATAAGCAGCCATTATAAATGTGTATTGAAACTCACAGGTGCGAAACTACGACCATCATCTCTCTCGCTGAAGTCTTCAGCCAAGTCCAGGTCTTCACATTCCTTGACCAACATAGAGCTGAAGGAGTCTGATTTCTATGCTCTTCAAGCTACCCTACAGACTGAAGCCAGGATTGCATTAGCTCAAGCAAAAGAAATGGCTCGTATTCAAATGGAGGTAAGCTTGTTGAGTGAGAACTTGTACATATTAAATTTAAAGACATGTAAAGGGTATGATTTTAAAATAACATACTCAGCAAAATTTTACGGTACTCGAGACAACAATTCTTTTCTGCAGGAGTGTGTGTGACATGTACATTGTGTTTTATAAAGAACACAAGAAAAATTAGAACATTTATAAATATTGAAAACTGGGATCCATCTACCTTTGATTTTCTGTTTTATTTTAGTTACTTTTCAGTTTTTATTTACCTCTTGATTTTATTTTACTACAATATGCATTTGCTATTTTATATTTTACTTAATTCAATTAAATAGTTACGTATTTTGTGAACCATATGAACATATTATTTTGTGTATCATTTCTGTAGTATACAGTACGTTGAAAGAAAAAAAACAATTTTTAAAAATTCTCCGTCATTTAATTTTCTCATTTAGATCTCTTACTTCGACTATTTCGTCGATTTTTTTGGCGTATTTCCATATTTTTTTGGCGCTCACACAACCAGATAACATGATATGAGTGGTGAGTGAGATTGCGTGATGTGGACGTTGCAGCGAGAGCGGCGCGGGCGCGCCGTGTCGCCGGTGACGGAGATGCTGCGCCGCAGCATGCAGAAGGCGAGCGCGCCGCTGGCGCCCGACCGCCGCCGCGTCTCGCGCCAGCTGCTCACCGACATGAACATCGCTCAGCTGCAGGTGATAGTGAACGAGCTGCACTCGCAGATCGAGTGCCTGAACGACACGCTGGTGAAGCTGCTGATGGCGCGCGACGAGCTGCACATGGGACAGGACTCCATGCTCGTCGACATCGAGGATCTCACTAGATATTTGTAAGCCTTCACCATTATTATTAAACGCCGATCGCTAATCTAATAATTATTATCGTTTAAATGCTTTCTGTGTAGAAAATATACAGTACAATTTGGTACTGTTCAGATGTTCGTGACTACATTTGCGTTAAAAAAAATACGTATCAACTGCTTCTATTTATCAAAATCATTGTTTCGTCAAACTTGAATAACCTACTATGAAATCATGTTGGTTCAAATGGAAACATCGTGATCAGGATATTTTTTATTTTTGGGTATTAACCAAAACGTTTAAGATGTAGAAATCATTTGTTTTTTCTTACGTTGGTAGAATACAGCGCACGTCTATATTTTTATTTAGATCGAGATAAATCATAATTATTACAAAAATGAAGAAAACCACGACTATTTAAAACTTATTTATATACCTTGTCACATTACTTAAGTTCAGACAAAAGTAAAGGTTATCTTGTGTGTTAAAATACATCAATTTGTGATTAGTAAACATATTGGACCAAAAAATAGGCAGTCCTCTGGCAATTTCTTAAATACATTTTTATTGCAACAGTTGGAAAATAGATATATGTATTTATTCCGCGTCAACAATGCGTTTCTCTTGCTTCAGTTCTTAGGTTGTTCTGTTTCATACAAAATACAATTGCGTAACTTTTCTCACAAATTAAGCAGTGACAATTGATCACGAGTGTATTATATACGCTCATTTACTGTATTAATATTTCACACAAATCACACAAGAACGTAATTCGACTGAATTGAACATAAGCATATTATTTCTTTTCAAATTTATAAGTTTATATTTAACAGTTATATTCATTCAATAGTGTGGCCTTCAGTATTGTTTTTTTTTTCATTATTATTTATTTTTATTAAAATATGTTCATTTTATAGTTATAACGAAACAAAGGACATAAGAAAAATTAGTCTTAAATTGAGGAAATTGAAACAGGTGTTACAAAGATGTGCGTCATTGAATACATTAATAAGGTTTTAATTATTATTTTTCAGAGGTGTTAAGGAGCAGACCAAGAAAACCAAAGGCACTACAAAGTCTGGTGTAAGGAGGCTCACATCACTAGTGCACAAATAAATAAATTATATGTTAGCTTTTACTATATACATTTTCATTACTGTTCGGGATATTATTGTTGGTATTCTCATAACAATACTATGGCGATTTTATGCGTTCTTATATAAGTCGTGACGTGATGCAGGGAATGTATAACACTTGTGTTTGAGTAAGTAGATGTCGATGACGCTACCATGGTTTCTATATTTTGAAGTGTGACCATTCGATACGAGTATTAACTATTATGTAGCAAAAATATGTCACGAATATATATGTCGTGATTAAAACATTAGGAAAATTATCAGCAGTTAGTTTACGAAAACTTGGTCCATATTTACTTGTATGTTGTGGATCAAATATTTACATTTAATGACACCAATACTACATGTTCATATATTTAAATACGCATAATATTCTAAATTATGTGGCAACATATTTAATGTTGACTTAGAAAGGATATTGTTGTGAATTATAGATTGCAGATAACAAATGTAGTACAATGTTAATATACGTCGTAGGTTAATTTTAAAAAAAAATCAGATATTATAAAAATCTCATTAACCAATTAAAGTTCTAAATATATTCCAATATTCGTAACTGTCCATTTAAAAATACTTATACTCTTTGTTGTTCTATTTACTAAATGGCTATGTTATGAAAACTTTGAAGTTGTGTAAAGTATAACAAGTGTATTGAGATATTAGAAATCTCAAATAATTCCAACTTGTTGTGTAATCTTTTATGTATAAATGTGATTATTTCTTTGTATAAGTCGGTATCTGTATAAATGGTATCTGTTATTAGTGTTGTGACTCCGTCGCGGTTTCCTCTATGTAAACTAGTATTGTATATTCTCACGTCTGCTTTAATATAGGTATAGCTCATCTAGATATATATTTTGTGATTTGCAAATTAGATGAATATTTTTGCATCATGTAGGTCATTATTATACATCTGACACAAATTGTACACCTTTGGCTGAACTGAGTATCCAAGTCGCACTATTTTCTCGCCAGTTATGCTATTATGTCACTTGTTTAAAATTGGTTTTTAATATTGATAATAGACATTTCCAAAATTATTTAACTATTGTAATGTTATTTTAAAAATTGTTTCATACTATGAGCATATTATCAAATACCATTTAGAGTTTTTGTTCAATTTTCTCATTAACATTTGTGGCAATAGTATTTAACTCACTTTTTAACACTAACTATTCTATGGCTATATTTTGTTTTTATTAACACATTTTACTGTTCAATTTTAATGCTAATATTATATCATATCTATCGACAACATTATATTCAAAGTTATAAAATAACTCTCTGGCATGGATATGGAAATAATAATATAATTAGATAACATAGAGATATTAGTCTTAAATATATTGGCGCTGTTCTATTTATAAATATATTTAGCATCTATTTATCAGGGGTGAAATATGTATGCTTGATATTGAATTTATTCGTAATAATTACAGTGGCAAATTAAACAAACTCTTGTTATGCAGAATCATATCATTAGCGTTGGTTTTGCAGTCGGGTTTTCACTACACAACAGAAGTGAAATGTGTAATTTTTTCCATTTACGTTTGACTTCTTAGAATGATATTATTTAACACACATGCGCAGAATAGGATGAAATCTGAAGCGGCATCTATAATCGGGAATGATATTGTTAACATATTCTGCTTGTATGAGTATAAAATGGCACCATAGGGATAGTCTATGTATTTCCAGATTCTGATTCCATTTAATTATCAAATTATCAAAAGTACCGAAAACTGTTTGTAATGTCCTTTTGCGTGTATTTTCAATGACATACGCTAACATCTACAGGTGTTCTTTTATATTTTTATGATTGCGTTGCGAAATACGTACCATACTGTTGTTATTTGGTGCATATTTTCACAGTGATGTAAATAATAAAATGTAATCGAGATCACATAGACATATCTCTGAATATTGTTCACTCAACCTAACTGTAGAACCAAGTTGAATAAGACCACTTTGTATATCAAGTGTTTAGAATGTTTTCTGCTACCTTGATCTTTAGGTAGTAAAGCTTATTAAACGTGAATCCGAAGAGTAAAAATAAAATCCATTTGTAGTATTTCTTTGCTTAAATTAAGAGTAGCGCTAAAATACATGTTATTCGCACAGCCCAGCTGCATAAGTAATAGTACCCACATATACACGTGTAAAGATTAGATCCCGCAATCATGCTACATTGCACCGCAAATTTTTGCAATTCCATATGTTGTACCAGTATATTCAAGCATATCTTTTTTCGCATATAAGATTTAAATTAACCCACTGAAGTAGAAGTATACAATAGTTGTCTAATCAATGCAAATTTTAAAAAATATATGTTTTGATTGCAGGGGTCCTAAGTTAAGGGATACTTTCTTTATTTTTTCTATTTTTTTTTCATGTTTTCTTTGAGTTTAGTTGTGACCTGTCATATGTATGTATGCCTAATGTTTCCTATTTTAAATTCATTGAAGGCGCACAATTTTACTTCATTTAGGTTCAAATGTTTGTCGTTTTATCAATAGTTTCGTGAAAGTAAGAAATTACATCCACTTATAATATACATTGATAATAAATTGTGTGCCTTCATGAAACTGATTGAGAATGATTCTAATTCGAGTTCTTTTGCGAGCATATTGCGTTTTATTTTGTGTGACAAATGATTGTATACGCCTTGATTAAAAATGACAAACAAGCGTTGTACGTCAGTACTTGTCAATAGGATAAATAATTTGTTAATGAAATAGTTTGTCTGTGATTTGAAAACAAACTATCTATCACAAATTCTTAAAAAAACTCATTTTTCTCTCAATATTTTATCCATCTGTTTGTTTTTATAGGCTAATCTTCGGAAGAGTTGTATCTTATACGAACTTTCACCGACAGGCTGCAAACGTTGTAAAGTTATTTTTACTTTAATCAACTACTTTAGTCAACATTTCATACATCTTACTTAAAAAAATCCTTTGATGACTTTTTTTATGATTTTTATTCACATGATCGATATAGCGGATACCAGGTACCTTAATAAGGTCGATACATTTCAATGAATGAAGGAATTAGATATAATATTAGACTATCTCTCCGATAGGTCGATTGACGTGTCTTAGATATTATTTTTAGTAGATACATTTCTGTCCTTGTGTGGTAAGCTCAATTTTTACTTTTGTTGTGTATTTAGAAGTTAGTTCCCTTGGGTTACCATTTTTATATTGTTTTTTTTTGTTTTAAATCCTTATATTTATCGTTACATTCGTGTATCCGTAATGACATCACTATCTGTCACAAAATACGTTTTTTTGATTGACAAATTAGGTTAGTCAAGTAAATATTCAGTGCTCGTTTACGTTGTATGGGCATTTGAGTTGACATTCATTTATTTAAATATAACGAGAGGCTGGGCGTATCACATCGTACAATATGATTCGTGTATCCGAAGATATTGGCGGATCCGATGCATTTTTTTTACAATACGTTTGTGTATTTTGACTACATAACCACACATGAGACATGATGCAATTAGGAGAATATATTATTGTACCAAAGGGAAAGTTTGCTGCATGTGCCAGCACACACATCCGTAAACTGAAAGACAACTTGGCAGTTACTTCACGGCAGAAAAAAGTGTGGTATTGGTACTCGCGTAGGTAAATAGGTTTCTAATAGTAGAGTTTAGCGATGGCACTAAACAATTAAGTTGTGTGTAAATAAGAAGTACATTATGTACACAATACTTTCTCCTATTTCATCATGTATTTATAATAGTGCTGGTGCCGATAAAGCATTTAGAAGAACTGTTTACTCTGATTTGTGAACCTACAAAAAGTTGTTTATAAAAACTGCACATATATCCTACCTCAAGTACGTGGTAGATTACCGATGCGTCAATTTTTTCTGGATATTCGTACATTGGATCGGAAATTTGCGCCTGGCTTTTATTGTCATTTACTTTCTATATAGGTACTATAATAATGTATACATTTTTCAGCTTTTAGCAACAACATAAATACACACCAATTTATAATGAGCAGGGTACTTTTTCTTACTTGTATTTTTGTATTCGTACGGTCTTCATTATATATGATATTGTTTAGCACACCAAGTTCCTCTTAATTGTACCATCTTAAAGCACTGTGTCGTATTTATTAAATAATTATTTTTCATACTTATTGAATAATCAGTGTCTTATTCTCAATGAAATGAATGTTTTTTCAAATATTACTTTCAAAAATTAAAATTTTACCCAAAATGTAGATGTTACACAAGTAACAGTACAGTAAGAACTTAGTAGTAGCTACATTGGAATGTGAAGTTGGCCAATTATATATCTCGCAAAATATAAATTAATAGGATTGTTTATCACTTACAGCAATCCAATTACGTTATCTGTAAGCATTTTATTCTATATGAATATTTTATTCACTGTATATTGTAGAGCACTGTTGTCTTAGGGGCTACTCTTGTTGTAACAAATTCAGTTCCTTTTTTTTTCACGATTAAGATTATGAAATATAGCGAATGGTTATAGGAAATATAAGTTTGATGTATTCCCATTCTCCAATACAAATATTTAAAATGAAAAAAAACAACGTTAATTTTTGTACTTCAACCATTGTGACTGTATTTAAAACTTCAGTACTTTGTTTTAACTAGAGTAGCTCCCTCCGGGCGCGGCTTTTTGTATTCTCGACTTGTATGTAACCAGTTACTACTTTCTATCTAAACTTCCTGTTGGCAGTAAAGAGAATGCTTGGCGTGCTTATTGACAAATTCTTATACAATATGTGATACATACCTACTATTTAAAATTCTAAATAAAGGGGAAAGTGTTAGTGGTGTTTTATTTCATAGACCTACCCATTGTATATATAAAACCATATTTTTATGCTGTAAGGTAACATACAAGATCATTTGCAGGACACTACAACGCCTGGCATCTGTTGCCAATATCAATAACACCTGCGGGTCTACTCCTTAGAACAAAGCTCTATAGCATAGTGGCCTCATGGCATGCTGGCTTTTACGCCCTTCACCGAAATAGAGGAGCAGGAACAATGCTGAATGCTTTACATCACAAAGGTGTACGTGAGTGCTATCGAGCTGAATATGAAACATGGATCCGTAAAGGTTTTCAGAAACTAAAGAAGTTTATTCATTCGTGTCGCTGTGAGAATTGAAATGTTTTCATACATCAGCGCTTCACTAAATTTTTCATGAAGGTCGTCAAAATTCAGTTTACCTATATAACAAAAAAAAAAGTAAAATGATCGTAAAATATTTTTCAGCATTAAACCAATAGTTGTATTGTCACTTCGGGTATCGACTTGAACGATGATAAAAATGTGAGAGCCAATAAACAGCACGTAAGCCCCGTACAACGTAAATCGTCGCTCGACATGCCGGTAATAATTACGTTCGTGACACGAGACGCGCCGGGTCAGTTCCCACAATCCTACGGCGCATCGGCGATGTCAAAACCACCGTTGACCCCAAAACGAAAGCCTCACCTGCGCGGCCCAGGTGCGCCCGCGCAATTAATATCATCCTCTAATAATGGGTACCTACCTACACCTCACAATTTATTTGTTTTACCTATCACGCGCCAACAAAGGTACACGATTTATTTTATTACTCGCAAACTACTTATAGATATTGAAGATATATTGCTTCCTCTCGCAAAACTTATTTACACAAAGTATAAGCTTATGCTTATCTTAATCGAAAAATAGGTAAGGGATAGTGAGAAGTGGAGATAATGCGTATTTTTAATTGTGTGAATGGTCCCATTTGCCACTTTATCTTTGTTTTATTGGATAGGTTGGGCAAATTGATTTCCTGTGGGAACCACAAAATATATACTCTCTCTCTCTTCGACTATCTTTGTTTTCTATTTCCCCTATACGTTATTTTTTCTATGAATGAATAATTTGCAATTAGGAAAATAAATTGTATTGTATACAAAGCCTTTTATTAAAATATAAAAAAATAACAAAATATGTATAATTGTAGTTGCATAGCTTTTTGCAACGTAAAATTTTTTTTATACCATGTGCGCGAATAAAGTTATCTTTTTTTTAATGCACACAGGCTTGCAGTCCACCTGGTGGTAAGTGGATATAGCAGCCCATGGCACCCGTAACCACAGATAGTTCTGCTGAGGACAGACCGAATGCCTCGTATTCTGCATATACTGAATATTACACCCTTACATCGACACACAAATATTGCGAACACTATTGTTTCACGGCATGAATAGGTGTGACGGTACTACCGACCGAGTCGAACAATAAAGTCCTATCACCCGTAAGGTTTTCGCAGATACAAAACAAATTAGACTATTTGATTTGCCGCGAGAATCAAACTCACGTTTCGCAGCAGCGAGCGCGAGCAGCTGCGAGCCTAAAGCCTAAGCCAGTGCTTATCCCCGTCTGAGTCAATCAATCTCCAGCCCCAGTCAATCTCTGATATACGAATATCTAAATGCTTTAATGGAGTGTTTTTAACCATATGGTCTTATCTTACTTAATACCATGTAAATCAGCTTATCTGTGCTACAAAAATCTTTGTATGTTTTTTACGATTCCAAATGCTGGTAGAGTATAAAAAGTTGTTATCAGCGGTGTTGCCGTGCGCAAGCGCATGCAAATCACCGCCGCATGCGGGCTCGCCGTCACCGCATCACCACACGCACGGGGAGTCACAACCGAGTTCACCTGTAGCATAATATGTTATAAAATCATTATAATATATTGCTATCATTTCGTAGGTGTTGTCTTTGGTTTTTACATTCATTATCATCTTAAGCATCTTATCAATGAATATATATTTTGCGTATCATTCATCGACGACTTAAAGATAGACTGAATTACAGAATTCTTAATTCTGATATGTTTTTAATTTACAATGGTAATGTGTATTACAAATGCATAATAGTTATAAAGCTATAGGAGCATAATGTCCAACCGATGAATTGGTCATTTAGCAAATAGCATCAACAAAACAGATTGTGTGTGAAGAGGCACCAATACTTTTGATAATATTTTGTTAAGCCTTAAATACTTTTAAAGTGTAATAAGCAAGTAAAAAACAGTTACAGTCATTTTGCATAGCTCATTTAATTCATTAAGTTAGGAAGTTTTTTTGATTTTTAGTATTATTTTGATTTACAAATCAGTCTAAATTTAAATGGTAGTCGTGATAAGAAAATTTCGTTAGATGTATAATAGCAAAATAAATAGTAACCAATCGCCCCTAACCTCCTCTGGCTCGGAGCCTAAAGTTCAATGTCAATGGAAGGGCCGTAGCCGCGGTTAAACGATACGGGCGCACTCACTCTTGTTGACGTATGTACGTAATAATTTATTTATATTCTCTGTTTACCGTATAATACTACTACGTACTATCATTTACTATATAAAATGTATATTTCCCTATAGAAAAAAAAAATCGCCCCTATAAATATACTAAGACTAGCTGACCCGGCAGACTTCGTACTGCCTCATCGATAAATAAAAGACCTAAACTTTTGTATAAAATGAATCTA
>DWIE01000169.1:0-20319 GCA_018248235.1 Choaspes benjaminii
CCCATTAATATTACATAAGGTGGGAGTGAAGGATTTATGATTGTTTTTTTTTATGATTAACAAATCACATATTTCTCTAATGTTTTTCTCTTTAAAATGTTTAGAGGGTTGAGGAATTATGTGTGTAATAAATTAATTAATGTTAAAAAAAATTAAGCAGTATTTGTAATTAGTAGTGTTCTCAAAACTTCTTCACTTCCACCATTCTTAAGGTTCATTTTATACTATGATGTTATCAAAAGTTCGGAATAATTATTTTTTTAACTCTTTCATAAACCTTCCTATAATTCACGCTGCTGTATATAACACTACCCAACAGGTCAATGAGGTGAGTATGAGAGTACATAAATAGTCATGCTACCATTAGACATATAATATCAATTCACATTGAAAAACTCTTTATGGTATTTATTGAGTACAGCTTAGCAAATTTGTGTTATGTTAGTTATAAAAACATGAATGATATATGATTACATTATGAATGTAATTTGTATATAAAGGACAATGTATTTAGAACTAATGTTTTGACAGTTTCATGGCCAAATGCATGAATATTTGCTTTTAGATACTTTATCTTATACATTATAAATTGCATAAACCATGTTTCATCTAGTTGCACTTTTATAGATAATACAACAGTTTCCTAAATTTTCGTATGAAAAACGCAGAATATTACTATGGGGCTGTGATTCTTTTGCATTGCATTGTTTATCACCTTAGAGATCACTGAAAAGCAATAGTACTGCATGGTCAATAAATAAATATAATGAAAGCCCAAGATTACGTAAGAAGTTGAATTAGGGTCCGCATAAAACTGCGATTCATGTAATAGAATTAAACTTTAATTTTGTTAATTAAACTTACTCTCTGATGATGCTTTGGCGGTATTAAAAATGTTGCCTGACACGCTAAAGACCAAGACTGCATTGATTAACAACATAATAATTTCCATACACAAATGCCGCTGTGTGGATAGCAATTTTAAAGTAACATTAGGAGTTAAAACAAATCCAAGTTACAACTAAAAACCCAAATGAATTTACATTCTAACTCTAGTTGTAGTGCCGTTTATGAAAAGTTGCACAGCATATTGGCCATAACAATAATTTGGTCTCACCTGCCCACAGTAAACTAATCATTAAATTCTAACTGCACTTAGATCCAGTTGACTGTCAGTGAAGATGGCATTGTGACAGTTGTTGAGCCGGGGGCGGGAAAACTAGTTGACAAAGAAGAACTTCATGAAACCATCAAAATGCCCAGCGACCACACACTCACTGTACATCAATTGCAGCAGATTGTGGGCCATCATCAGGTAATTGACAGCGTGGTCCGGATAGAACAAGCAACGGGTGAGCCCGCGAACATTCTTGTGACCCAAAACCCTGATGGTACCACTTCAATAGAGACCAGCGCCGCGGATCCGCTCATAGTGAAAGATGAGAAAGCAGTTTCTAAAATTGAATCTGCACAATTTGCTATACCAACCGATATAAAGGATATTAAAGGCATTGACTTGAAAAGCGTGGGCACGATGGGCATGGAGGGCGCGGTGGTGAAGATCTCCGCGGGCGCTTCAGAGCACGACCTGCACGCGATGTACAAGGTGAACGTTGAGGACCTGTCGCAGCTGCTCGCCTACCACGAGGTGTTCGGCAAACTGAACGCCGAGGGGAGCGGCCAGCAGCAGCAACAACCACAACAACAACAACAACAGCAGGCGCAAGCGAAGGTCATAACTGAAGTTGAAGTAGAAGCGGGGACGAGTGCAGCTCTATCGGAAGCAGATTCATCACCTGGTCACCATTCATGTGATATTTGCGGCAAAATATTTCACTTCCGTTACCAACTAATTGTACATAGGTATGCTTATGATCATTTATTTAATTTAATTAATAATTCATATTATTAATTTAATTGGGATAATTCAACATTAATCTACTTTATCTACTCTTGATTTAATTTTAGAATAAATTGATTTATTTACAGGCGATATCACGGAGAGAGCAAACCATACACATGTCAAGTGTGCGGTTCCGCCTTCGCTAATCCAGTAGAATTATCAAGACACGGAAAATGTCACTTAGCCGGTGATCCCGCCGAGCGGCAAACGAAGAGGTTGACTCAAGACAAGCCGTACGCCTGCAGCACCTGTCATAAGACGTTCTCACGAAAGGAACATCTCGACAACCATGTCAGAAGCCACACGGGAGAAACGCCGTACAGGTGTCAGTTCTGTGCCAAGACGTTCACGCGCAAGGAGCACATGGTGAACCACGTGCGCAAGCACACGGGCGAGACGCCGCACCGCTGCGACATCTGCAAGAAGAGCTTCACCCGCAAGGAGCACTTCATGAACCACGTCATGTGGCACACTGGTAACATTTTCCACATATAATTCTTTTATTTTGTTAACGTAGATCATGCACTCGTATGGTTTGTCTAAGCTGAAATGCCACACACCGTCATAGCACTCGCGCATATGCAAAAATGGGTAATACAAACTAATTTGCCACAGTTATTGTTGTTCAGTCATTAGACTTTTAATGTAAGTTGAGTTTGATGGCCAATTGGTTTTTAACTGACCCAGTTGCACCAGAGAGTAGACTGTTATTTTCATGTAATGTAAATGAATCTACAATTCACAGTAGCATGCAGTCTATTGAAGTGTACCAGAACGCTTCTCAAATTTGTATTCTAAGCATTGCATTCAAGCAAGTGGGCTAACATTAAATAATTAAACTCAGACATTAAAGTAAAACAAGACTTAGACAAGCATACTGTTTTCTAAAGTGTCACAATACAATAGGCATACCACTTTGAGTGATGGGCAAGATGTATGTGGTGTGCCTTTTACTTATGTACTGAGAACTTGTTATTTGGTAGACTGCATGCAACTTCAAATTTTTTTTTTCTCTATATAAAACTAGACTATAGAAAGAGTATCTTCTAAGTTACTGCCATTTTATGTAAAATTAGCAAGATCTTTCTTTTTAATAATATGACATTTTTTTTTGTCTCTTTCTCTCTATATTTCAATTTATTTTCTGCTTTCTCTATTCTCGTAAAATTGGTTTGGGCCAGACCTTGGTGCTGTTCACTTAAATCAGTTTCAACGTTTAGTAATTTTGCAAATTCTATTTTGTACTTCCATTTTATTATTTTGATATTATTTTCATTTTATAGTTTAGATTTACTTTACTTAAAGATAAGTTTCATTTCAACATCATTAGATTATGTGAAAAATCCAAGCACCAAATCAAAATATATTAGAGTGGTGCAGAAAGTAGAAAAATTATTGAATGATTCAACTATTCAACTAATACATATGAATTAATAAAATTTAAAGTTCAATCAAACTCCTAGTGTACGCCACTTGTTGGACCAGTAACACGTCAAATTAAGTCTGTTGAGTGTTGGAAGGCATTAAAATAACCAATTCGTAAATAAACTCTTGAGTGACATAGTTGCATCATTGAATGTTAACATTTTATTTTCTGCCCCACACACATAGGTGAAACGCCGCACCATTGTCAAATATGCGGCAAGAAGTATACTAGGAGGGAGCATTTAGTGAACCATATGAGGTCACATACAAACGATACCCCATTCCGCTGCGAACTGTGCGGCAAGTCGTTCACGAGAAAGGAACACTTCACCAATCACATATTGTGGCACACGGGTTAGTATAGCTTTGTTTTGTTGCGACTGGACGGACGACGTCAGACGCGGTAATACTTTTCATATTGGAATGCTCATTTATTCAATGCTATGCTCGTATTGAAATTCGCTATGTATGTGGCCTCAGAAAAGTTTATTAGTACGCCACATCATTGTTATTGGCGTCGTTTGATGTTGGTTTGTACTAGTTTTCGGTTTAACCCAGCGTTGCCCAGTGATCATGTTGTTAGGGTTGATTTTTCAATGATCACAGTTTATTTCATGCATCCTAAGCTTGCATGTGTTCCACATTATTATGAATACATGGTTGTGTTATGTATTAGCAATTATTAAGATAGATATTATAACTAATATTTAATCATTATTGCTGTAACATTAAATTGGTTTGTTGCTAAAAAAATGGAAAGATCAAAAACAGTACATGTGTGTGTATAAAGAATAATAATGTACTGATTGACATGTTTCCATATTGCTTTCGCTTGTAAAAAGATACGCTTTGTAATCTTTTTTGCATGCAATGAAATCAACAATCGGACCATCGTTGATACCAGTTTATAATAAAGGTGACAAATATATGTTTAATAATTTCACAAAAAGTAAAGAAAGTTTTACAGATAATGCGGTAATTTTGTCATTTCAATAAGCAAGCCGCATTATCACTTATGTTAAACAATACCACTTGACCGGAAATATGTACTATTCAAGTGTCATTTCAATGACAAAGAAATGTATTGGTGGTAGAATCTATGCAAATTCGTCTGGGTGAGTACCGCCACCACACCTACTTCTTTCAGCTTGAAGGGAGTGACAACCGGCACGCACAGGATACATGTCGGCGACCATTTTAGCTCTCACAAGTTGCAACACACTTGTGATCAACATCAAATAGAATGATGGGTTTGTTTTGAGTCGGTTACAGCTGTCATGTGGCGCATTGGTCACGTAACATCTGTAAGTATATCTGTAGTAGTGTCTGTTTGCTACTCTGATTTCCGTTAAAAAAAAATGTTTGCAGGCGAAACGCCCCACCGCTGCGACTTCTGCTCGAAGACGTTCACCCGCAAGGAGCACCTGCTGAACCACGTGCGGCAGCACACGGGCGAGTCGCCGCACCGCTGCAACTTCTGCAGCAAGTCCTTCACGCGCCGCGAGCACCTGGTCAACCACGTGCGGCAGCACACCGGCGAGACGCCCTTCCAGTGCGGCTACTGCCCGAAGGCCTTCACCAGGAAGGACCATCTAGTAAACCACGTCAGGCAGCACACAGGCGAGTCGCCACACAAGTGTTCATTCTGTACGAAGTCGTTCACCCGCAAGGAGCACCTCACGAACCACGTCCGGCAGCACACGGGCGAGTCGCCGCATCGCTGTACGTACTGCGCGAAGTCTTTCACTAGGAAGGAACATCTCACTAACCATATCAGGTTTGTGGCAACAACTACATATGACTTCTTTATATCATTTGCTTGTTTACGCGTTATAATACGCGAGTCTACTGAATGCCGGTGATTTCTCCTGTAATTGTAACTAAGTTCGTACGAAGTCAAGTTTTTAATCTTCTGAGGGCAGATTATTTTCGTGTTCTAAGGTAAAGTATGCTAAAATTATAATGTTTACTGTAGTTATGGTGTCCGATCATATTCCTCCAGAAGGATTTACGTCTAAATTTGTGACATGGACAGTAAGTATGAATCATGATAATTATGGTATTAATATCTACATGTGATTCAATATGAAATACATGATATGTATCATGTATTGTAATCATTCACAGGTATGTACTCAGGAAATGGTAAAATTGTTTATGATTCACCATTAGCTTTTAGTATTGTGCATGCACCTTACTAGTATAGCTCTGTGAATAAGTTTTTTTATATTTCATTACTTTTCTACGATGTTGCAATAACTCGACAATGCTGTGCTACTGACGAATTTACTGTTGATGATTGTTGGCGTAATTCAAAACAAGTTACAAATTAAAAGTAAGTCCGTTCACACAAAATCTGAAGCGTGTCTTGAGTTGTATGCATGAGATTTGCATGTTTTTTTATTACAAAAAACAATTAAGGTAAGGTTTGCAATTGTAAAGCTGTCATTCTTGAATAGAACAGAATGCATAAGTGCATATAATAAAAAACAGTTAACATGATGTCAGCATCATTAAAAAAAAATCATCATACAACGGCATTTGTGTGAAGTTTCCCCCGTGGTAACGCTGTAGCACAGCATTGTGCATTCCGATTTGCCCCATCCCCTCCCGATTGCAACATGCGGCGCGCGAGCTCTTCAAGTTGGTTAGTTGTCGTGTATACAAATCGGAATGTACTGTTGTGTGCGCAGACAGCACACGGGCGAAACGCCACACAAGTGCGCGTTCTGCCCGCGTGCGTTCGCGCGCAAGGAGCACCTCAACAACCACCAGCGCTCGCACACCGGCGACTCGCCGCACCTCTGCTCCTACTGCAACAAGTCCTTCACCCGCAAGGAGCACCTCGCCAACCACGTGCGGTACGTACACGTACACCACCACCACCACACGCACGCTCTCTCACTCTTCGTTTATAGGCTTGCTCACAGATTTTTGGTTTGTTTTTTACGGTCGGCAAAGGCGTCAAGACTATAATTATGTATTTTGAATGCAACGGGTACTTACGGAACACTTCCGTAACTGGGTCGAAATATAGGCAAAGAAGATACTTCTTCTCTACTGATCATGAGTACCTGTTGCTTTCAAAATGTGCAATGATAAAAGTTTAAAAACTATCATAATAATTTTCAAAAATAAGAAATGCTATGATTTTTTTTATGTTATGAAGTAGCACACCGGCTTGCAGTCTACCTACTGGTAAGTAGCTAATGTAGCCCACGACATCTGTTATCCCTTGAGGATATAGATCGAACGCCTCGTATTCTGCGTATGCTGGCTATCACACCTTTACACCGAAACTGCGAACACAACTGTTTCATGGCACAAATAGGTGTGACGGCGGTACGGACCCAGTCGAACATATTCATATTGTACCACACGTAAATAAAGTATACATAGAACATAAATAATTTATTGATATGCTAATTTCTTGTATGGTGAGTACTAGGGACAGCTACTTATATATGTACCTATCATTGACTCTTACCTTGCAGCGTTTGGATATCGACAACGACTTTTAGTCACTGCAAATGTACATGCTGACTTTGTATGAACAGCTAAAGTCGTTGTCGAGGGTACCCCATATTAATATCAATCATTTGACAACAAAAAGACGAACTATTTTTGACAATTTTTTTTTACCATTACTTAACTTACAATGTATGAACAATGTTTTTTATATTATTATACGGAAAAAATGTAAAGAAAAATATTTTGTTGCAGGCAGCACACGGGGGAGACGCCGTTCAAATGCACGTTTTGTACAAAGTCGTTTTCGCGTAAAGAGCATCTCACGAACCACGTGCATCTGCACACGGGCGAGACGCCGCACAAGTGTCCCTTCTGTACGAAGACCTTCTCGAGGAAAGAACACTTAACCAACCACGTTAGGATACACACGGGCGAGTCCCCTCATAGGTGTGAGTTTTGTCACAAAACGTTCACGCGTAAGGAACACCTTACGAATCATATGAAGCAGCACACGGGCGACACGCCACACGCATGTAAAGTTTGTTCGAAACCCTTCACAAGAAAAGAACACCTTATAACCCATATGAGATCACACAGTTGTGGCGAACGACCGTTTAGTTGTAGCCAGTGTGGAAAGTCCTTCCCATTGAAAGGTAATCTGCTATTCCACGAAAGATCACACACCAAGTCAAGCACCAGGCCTTTCCGATGTGATATTTGTTCAAAAGATTTCATGTGTAAAGGTCACCTGGTCGCTCATCGGCGTACGCACGGGCAAGCGGCCGCCGAGGGAGCCGCCGAGGCGTCGGCCGAAGCGGACGACTGCGCGGACTGCACCAAGTGCGAGAAGGACTCGCCAGACCGGCCCGAGCAGAAACACGACATTAGGGGGGCTTCTTCAGAAAGTAGACCTGCAGAAACTAATGTAGCACAAAGTCAACCCAACAACACAGCCGTAATGCAAATTACAAGTCAGCAAGTAAGAACCGTAGCAGCGACCAACGCGACCAGCGTGGCCTCTGGCACGTTCACACACGCAGCCAGCACGCAACACCACGCCGGCGCGGCGATCGCGCACCATACAGTTACAGTGAATTACTAGCAGGAACTTTCGATCCCTGATATATTTATCAGACGATCGATAAGACTTTGTGATAGAAAGTTACTCGGGAAAATAGGTCAGTGGCCTACAGAGCAAAATGAAGAAGAATATGACATTGAATATGTGCTAGATGCAATTAGTTAAGTACTTGAACGTGTTTATATTTCAAGCTACAAAATGATTAATTTAATGCCAATGTTGAATATGACTAAAACCTGTTCTTCCTTTATAAGTGATGATTTGACTGACTTTTTATTTAATGTGGCCAAATTTTCAGTTTTTAAACAGTTTTGTCCAGCATTAATTACCTGTGTGATTCCATCAGTCGCATTGCACAGGTGTACTGATGTTTGGGATTAGTGCATCGCCGTTCTAGTATTGTACTCAAATTGTTTGCCTAATGGGACCGACCATATTTATATTGTAAAGTTATATAGGGTCATTTAAAATAATGTTTTAGTGCCTTCTTTAAAATTGTTTAATTCATTTTGAATTCAAGTGCACACAACAATACAATAAGAATTACACATGCCATTAATTTGAATAAGAAAATATCCGAGTGTAACATCAGAACTTCTTGGAGAAGAAAACTAATCTGCCTTAAAATAATCTGCCTTGAATATTTCAAATAACCTCATTGTGGAAGTGTGATTAATTAATAATTGTGAATTTTTTTAAAACATAATATACATTAACTTTAATTTCTTTATAAATAGTTCTACACATGCAAAGTTTTACATTTTATAAAGTATTTTATTAAGGTACCATTCTCGTATAAGCAATATTATAATTAAATTGCGACATTTGTATGCAATAAAGTAGATGCCATAAAGGTATTTTTTTTATATATAAAAATAACGAATGTTTGTTGAAATCCTATAAATTAGACATAGTTCATATCAATCTATTGTGAAGACTGGTGATAAGTCTCCTCTATATGATGTTGACGCTTTGTTGAAATTGACGCCATGTGTATCATTCTGATTAGGTCACGGTTGCTCAATTCCCGCCAGTGTGCGTACGCTCCAGTGTACACTGGACAATTTCACATTATAAATTGCATAAAATAAATATTACACAATTGCACAACTGCTATGTTGTAATTTAACCCAAAAAATAACTTATTGGATTTTTGAAGGTTCAACAGATTATTATTATGATTTTTCTTACCGGGCGTGACATCTTCAGAGTTATATACAGGTGTAAATATTGTTTATATAGTTATATAATTATGAAACAACATTGTATAACATGTGATTTGTATAAATTGTAAATAAAAGGTTTTGTATAAATAGATATAATCATGTTTTCGGATAGAAAGATAAATATTTTAGATTAATTTTATTCTTTTCCTGTGGTATTAATGTTTACATCTTCAACTATTAATAGTGGTACCAAGGTTACAATAAAACATTTGAAACTTGGTCATGGTTAATTTCTCGAGAAATTTATTTTTATTTGGTAATGGTTTCTTTTTGGTATTAGTTCATACATTCCTTGTGGATTACAACATAGGTACATAGCTAACAAAAATGTGAAACATTTAATATATTGCGTATAATAATGTCATCACAGTATTCTTAACTGACCAGTAAAGAAGTTTATAACGAAATTATTTTATATTATAAATAGAAAAAAGTTATGCTGTAGTCTGTGTGTGATTATACCACTCTGATATTCTTAAATGGTTGAGCTTTAACTATAAATACTATGCAGACTATAATAGGATATCATGTCTACTTAACCATATAAATATGTCATGTTGTCATATGTATGAGTTGACTTTGTGATAAAAGTTCCTCATGTTGAAACTTTGTTTCAAATCATATAAATTGTATACTGGAACCACAATTATAAAATCTTATATGTTTAACTATTGTTTGCTATATTTTAGTCATGTATACTAATTTTTGTTTTTACTGATAATGTGATTGTATAAATGTAAAGTTTGATTTCACATTTTATTTAGTCTTATTAGGGACCATGAAGAGCGAGAGATAATCCAATAATTAATGAAACTCTTGCTGCATCCCTTGTGACATTAACTTATTTACTTGTACTAATTTAAAAGTTCTAAGCAGAAACATTAGATTATATATTACATAGTTTTCTTTTGCCATTTATGTACAGTACAAGGTGTGATAAATTGATAAGTTTGTTCAAACATATGTGTAACTATATAAGTCATTCATAACTGGTGGCTGTATTGCTTAGCTTAGCTGAACCACCATCACACAAAGTGGTGTTGTAATCACTTGTGATTATTATAACACAACTTGTAAAACATTATAAATATAAATAGATTGTATTTACTTGTACATAGTTAGCTGTAACCTATAGTAACGCCCTGTAGCAAAGTTAAGTCTAATATAATAAAATATCATTTATTTTAATTGGTTTGAGAAGGTTGTTACAAGAGATGGGACACACGATTTTAAATCGTCTTTTAAGATATCAACATCTAAGGTGCGATTAATCATTGAGATAATTTTGTAACAGGTCCAATGGTATATCTTCAATGGTGCCACACTAATTTAAATTGTATTGAAGATCTAAATCCTTAGACACAATAGTTTGTACTAAATATTTAAATTATGTTCAGTAATTTGATATAAATGAGATTAAAATAAAACAAATATTTTTGGTTTTATTTTGTAGCATGTTTCTTATCGGTATTGAAGGTTTGCATTGAAACAGTTATTAGTTCTCTACCTCTCTCTAGTAGGTTGTGTACGTCATACATAATTCCAGTCAGTTGTTTCATCTTGTGTTGTGCACGCTTCTATGGTACACAAAATAACAAATTTGAGGATTAAATAAGTTTAAAGAATTTGCCTATTCAATAGAATAGTAATAACTGCAATGTACCTATTCTTTGTGAAGCATTGTATTCTTTATGGAAAGATGTATTCCTTAGTGCTTACCAACAGTAGAAGGAGCCCGCATGCAAGTCTTTACGGTTGTAGCCCCAGCTGATTGTGCAGTCTGTTTATATGTCAGTCAGATATATCGAAGAAAAGCACTTTCACTATGCACATGTTACACAAACTTTCACCCCCCTTTTCAACATCTTAATGATTGATTTTTCAAAAATCCTTTCTTTAATGCTCACCTAAAGTATGAAAGAAATCTGCATGCAAATCTCTACAGTCATAGTCCCAGTATATTGGACTATGCGTTGATCAGTCAGTCAGTCAGTCAGTGAGTAGTGCATGAACTAATTGATGCATGCATTACTTTTATGAAATTAAAGTAATTATTTGTAACAACATATAATTCTTTAGAAACACTAAAAATCAACTACAATTATGGTGCATAGATATTGTCGGTGATATTTCCCAGCATAGCCTAAACTACAGGAATTTATCAGTAAACCGTTTGAAATACAGTCAAATTTTGACTTTTATCTTTATTCCACATCACCGGGTTATCAGCTTTAGGTTAAGAAGTACTATTATTATTTGAGTTTTTATGTGCGTTTCTGGAGCATTTTTTGAATGATTATATATGTTAATAAGCAGACTACCAATAAATGAGACATCATTATGACAATATTCAATGTTTGCATAGCTATAATAAAAGATTTGCATAAAAGTAAAAATATATAATATGCTTAGACTTCTATATACAGGAGGTAATGGAATCAGTATAATAAATGAAACCACAAGAAGTACTAGTTCATATATACAATATTGATAATAAAATTGGACTCCGATTGACTTCTCAAATAAAACAACATTAAACTTGATTTTCATTTTTTTGAGATGCAGTTAATGTCTACTAGTATAATCATTAATGCCAATATATATATATATATATATATATATAATAACTTTAATAACCTATACATATGTTTCCATGAACTTGGGCACAGGAAATATATTAAACCATTAAATTATTGCATGCTCACTGCATTGATAATACCCTAATGCCACATTTAAGGCTATTTAACATTATCTACACCAATGTAAACATCTCAGCAAGAACAATTAAGAAGGAATTATAAACATATCTTATAAAGTTAACTAGTTAAAAATTTGACAAAGCCATCCATACCAAAGATAATGAAGGACTTGCAAAATAGAAACACTGTTTATGGTAAAAGGACCACTGCCCCCGCAGCTTCACTTGTGTCATACAAATTTTCAATACCTTAGGTGTTGGATTTCCAAAATCTCTTCCTTAGTGGTCACCCACAGTGTAAAAGAAATCCGTATGCAAATTTTCACATTCCTAGTCCCAGTTATTTGAGTTGTGTGTTGATACGTCAGTCAGTCAGTTATCTTTTTATAAATAGAAAAAATAGTAGATAGAAAGAGATGATGTTCAAACTGAAAGGTCTTATTTACAGCAAAGTTATGACTGAATGCTGCATGACATAGTTATCAATCTACTATTTGGAATAAAATGTTGTATGAAATTAATTTACCTATTTATATTTCTAGAGAAGACTGATGTGGTTTCATCTATCAACAACATACATAACACTCTCTATATTAATAAATAAAAAAATATTTAAGCTTCAACGGCAATCTTCTTCACAGCAGCCTTAGTTCTTTGAGGCCTCTCTGGTACTTCCTCAGCTGTAGGGCTGGGTAGTTCATCGGTAGGCACTTCAGGGAGGTCATGTTTAACATCAAGAATTGTTTCCAATTCAGCTTCAATAGCTTCATCATCTTCTTCAGTCAACTGACCAGAAATAAGGTCATCAATTTCCCTTTGTTTCTCAATGCCTTCCTTTGTCTCATCCAGTATTTTCTCTATATCATCAATACTCAATATATCATGTACTTTCTTTAGAGCAGCATTACCATTCTTTAATCCATCCAGGACCTGTATTTCAACTTGAGCGAATTCGAGATCATGAGTAAGCTGATCGAGCTTGTCCAACTGCGCATCTGTATTCTGAAGTAGTTGTTCTTGATACCTCTTCTTTCTTAACAATAGTTTCGCTTTATCACGTTTATCTTCAGCTAATAATTTTTTGGCCAGTTGTCGATCTCTTTCTAGGTTCAACTCTATCTTCTTCTGGTATTGTTTAAGCTTATCTCTCTGTTGTTTTAGCTGTAAAACAGCCTTATCTTGTTCTGTAACTCTGCTCACTGGTTTTTTACTTTTACTAAATAATGCACCCATTTTAAATATACACAGAAAAGTTTAGTACTTTTTCACAGTAATCTTTAATAGTTAATCAAAAAGTTCATATAATAAAAAAAACTGAAAACAGCATTTGAAAACTATAATTATTTGCTATCTCGTACCAAAAGTCATATTTTAGACATTCTCTCTTGTCATTGTGTTAATGTACCATCAGCTGACATTGTTTTGGCTTTGAGGTTTGATGCCCTGTACCATAGTTAAACACTGAATATGATTATTTTTGACTATCAAGTTTTATGTTGTGGATCATATAATAATAATAGATATAAATTCACGCGATTGTGAACGTTTGTAGTGCTAGAGGAGATTAGGCTACATTTTAGACTTTATATTATTATTTCAATATTAATTTCGTATTGCTGCAAATATTTCAAAAATTATAATATAATACAATAAAACAGGTTCGGACGGAATTACAATTATTCATTGACGAATGATATCGCTTTAATAGACTAACTACTTTAGTCAGTTTACGTTGTTTTATTACTCTGTGGTTTTGACTTTTGTTCGCTGTCAAATAATGAAATGACGGTTAAAGGCTAGAATTGTGGAACTTGTGCCTAGTCTTATTAATTGTATGATCTTGATTCCGAATAGCAGATGACGTGAGGAACGCATCATGTTTATGATTTAATTAGTTTTATTCTTAATGCATTATTGAAATATTATTTAGTGTGTTTTGTTAATAAACCGTAGAGTTTAGTCTGTAGCGTATAGCGGTTCACCATTAACCATGGCGGTGCTGGCGGCCGCTCAGTTGTTAGACGAACTGATGGGGAGACATCGGAATACAAACCCAAATGAAAAGATTAAGAAACCTAATTGGGAAGATCCTGAGTATTGCAAATATTACATGGTGAAGTTCTGCCCTCATGACTTGTTTGTGAACACAAGAGCTGACCTCGGAGTGTGTCCAAAGGTGCATGATGATGAAGTCAAGGAATTGTTTGAAAAAGCTGACATGTCCTATAAGAAGTCACAATATGTCGAGGAGTTTTTGCGTTTTTGTCGCCACATGATTGGAGATGTTGAAAGAAAAATTCAAAAAGGTAAACAAAGGTTAGACCTTATGAATTCCAAACCTGAGGGGCCACCTATGACCCAGGCACAAACTGAAAAGAATCAGGAGCAGGTTAAGTTATTATCAGAGAAGATATCATCTCTGGTACAAGAAGCAGAGGAAGCGGGGACATGTGGCAATGTAGAACAAGCCCAGGGGCTGATGAAGCTATGTGATAGACTGAA
The DNA here is from genome assembly GCA_018248235.1 of Choaspes benjaminii. Lineage (NCBI taxonomy): Eukaryota > Metazoa > Arthropoda > Insecta > Lepidoptera > Hesperiidae > Choaspes > Choaspes benjaminii. The sequence continues at coordinate 14,307 of DWIE01000169.1, forward strand.
AGAAGAGAAAGAACAGCTCTTGAAGCAACAGGAGAACAGCCATTGGTCAATGACAGCAGAGCTAGCAGCTGCTCAAGAAAAACAAATGGAAGTCTGTCCAGTTTGTGGAGCTTTTCTAATAGTAGGCGATGCTCAACAAAGAATTGACGACCACCTTTCTGGGAAACAACATGTGGGATACTACAAGCTACGCCAAGCGTACGAGGAGATGAACGACGCTCGTGAGAGGGAACAACAGGAGAAAGAGAGGAGACGTCGTGAGGAGAGAGACAGAGAACGGACTCAGCGTGGGGGTGGGCTAGGGTCTGACCGGCGTGACCGGGAGCGAATGGAGCGGGACCGGGAACGGGGCGATCGCGGTGATCGGGAACGGGTTGACCGAGACAGGATTGAGCGGGATAAGGAGCGCGAAAAAGAGAGAGATCGGCACCGGTCTGTGCATATAAGGAGGGTTAGCCGCGACGATAAAGAGAAGAATCATCGGCACGATGATCGGGTTGATCGCGAACGGGGTAAAGATCGCGAGAGGGAGAGGGACAGAGAGTTAAAAGATCGAGAGAAGGAACGTGAACGGGACAGGGACAGGGGCGAGCGCGAGCGCGACAGGGACAAGGAGCGGGAACGCGAGAGGCGGCATCGGAAGGATTCAAAGCCATCCCGTGAGCGGTCACGACGGCGTTCACGCGACCGCCACTAGCAGTCACTGAGGTATCACATAAGCGCCTGGAACCGGTAAGTATCTTTTGTCATAAGTATACCATTTTGATACTCCTATGCTGACGCAAACCTACACTCACCGCCTTCCCGTCACACTAGACGACACTAGAATCCTACTACCCGTTCCGATATGCACGATATCTATCCCGAATATGTGATACATTGATCAGTATTAAAGTGAACACTGTTGTTTTACAGCTTTATGTATCATACCAAAATAAAACTTCGGTATATGGCAAACATATGGGGAGTAATGTTGACTCCATTGCACTCTCGATTCGGTAGTTGTCGTCACACCGACGGACTTGGCAGGTATTTGATTGGTATTTTGAATAGCTGCTGGGAGCTGAGAGTTGTGAAAGTGTTATTGGGCGACAACGACACCTTTCACATCAATATTTGCCTGAATATTGGGGTGTGAAATAGTTATTAGTGTCCAATAACATGTTTCAAGTGCTGTTCGCGTCGGCTTCGTTGTTTGAGGTACCTAATATGTATGTTTCGGAGTCGCGAATAATCGAGTTGCAACAGTCGGCGTTCTCGTGCGGATCGCATACGCGATGCCAGGTATTTGTTAGGTTACTCTGATTCGATATTGGGTTATAGGCTTCTAATAAACATCAACAATATATTTCTTATGTTAAAGTGCTGCAATTTTATAATATAATAAACTAAATAATAATGAACTCTAAACTTGACAGTGAAATTTACTGAACTAATTTACAGCGATTTTTTGTTTGAAAGACATTTTATAAATTAACAATGCAATGTGTCGGAGTTGTGAACGGGGCCTGTGCCATATGCGCTCGTCACATATGGATGCCGATATCTCTCCATCTTCCGTGTGTTTCCAGGTACCCACGTATTATGGCAACAAGTTGTTCAATATATTTTTAATCTATAATTACTAAATGAATATTATAATAAATTAAGCTTGATGCCATATAAAAATTATCCAAACCCTCTACCCCATTTTGGAAGAAAACTCACAATGATTGAGGTAAGACCAAGAAATTAATGTATGTAATTTACTATAAATAGATCTTGCATACTAAAAATACTGTTACCAAACCCTCAATCATTGGATGCAGTTGATTCCATGTTAATAATTTATGTTTCGTTACTAGCATCTCGATGGGCTTTTCAGTTGGCATAGACGAAGACGCAACGCCAGCGGACTGCAGCAAAAGAGGTACTTTTGAATTAAGGCACCCCTAAATGGAAGAGGCGAGATTTCAATGTACAAGAGGCGCTACATCAACGAGGAAATCGTTACACCACCTTCGGTTTTAAGGTGACCTAGCATAGAAGCACATAACAATAATAAATTCAATACTTCCAAAATTGAAAATACTTCGTAAATGCATGTAGTATGTCCACGTTATGAACTGTTATAATTTAAATATAAGTAATTGTAATATGTAGCTACCTCTGAAATTGTTTTATCCCTAGGAAGGTTATTAGTGTTAACCAGATACCAGAGGAGTAATTCAGGTATTTATCACTTTTTTATTTCCATCATTACAATGTCATTGTGATTTATATTTTATGTACGACTTACAAGTGTGAACCGATAGTTATAATTGAATAATAAAATAATACTATATTGGTTTTGTCGTTTTATTATTTTGTCTCCCACACTTGTTAGATCTCCTAGATAGAATAGTCATAATGTTCCAAGAAGTGCTACATATGTATATATATTTTCTAATATACATACTCGACGACTCATCGACAATGTAAATCTCTGTATCCATAAAAGTAAGCTTATGGATAGTGAAAATTCACGTATTTATTTTCTTTATAATTTCAACTTTTATGTATGTAAGACGTTAATACCGTTATAGGTATCTATTCATTTACCAAACTTTTATGATAGTACTAAAACTTTCCATTTAACAACATATTTCAGTGCTACTTATAAAATGACTAATTTTGTGCGTTTGCGTTTATTAGCTTTACTTTATTTATTCGGGCACATGTATGTAACCATATTAAATTACGCACAAATAACACCACATTACAAATCAAAACCTTTATTTTTTCCTAATATAGGCGAATTGTTTTTGTTTATAATTGGCGAACAGGCTGTTGCTCACTGACTTTAAAATTACTTGATTTACCTGTCTCGCTCTTATGTATGCATAACTATCTTCTCTCTTTTCCACCGATCTATTTATAATAAATCTGTGATTGGTACCATGTACATACCTACTTGTTTAAGAGATAGCCAACATAATTAGATTGAATTAAATCTATGATAGCCGCATATACCATCACCTCTATTTTCTATGAGTGCTGTCATATCAATACCATAAACAGGGTACGGATAGAGCACAGGCAGTTCCCTTCACATTAATAATAATAGGTTAAAACTAGCAGAACTATGTGACTATTGTAACGCCCAAGTCGCAAAAATACATGATTTAATTATGTATTGACAGGTTGCCTGACGTTTAAAATTACAAGGATAATGTAATTATATAGGCTTGATAATGAACATATTTAACATCAAAGGTATGCCCCGCCTCATACCATATATTTTGGAAAAGTAAGAGAATAAACTACTTTACGATTATATAGAGATTTCTATAAAAGCATTAGCAATTTAAATTATTTAAGGTGGTAGTGGTACAGACAATATGATTTTAATAATATAAAATAAAATTGGCTGAATGGCATCAAGCGAAAGCTAAAATACTTTAAAAAAAATACTCTTGTCAAAAGCGGTAAACCATCGAAGAGTAATCAAAACAAAACACATTTTTATCATTTACTGAAGTAAAATTAATAAAAATAATTGTACTCTTCATATAAATAAGTCATTTGTTTCTTTGAAAAAGGTCACATCGGCTTTACTATGGAATCTATGGATGATTCAAATATATCAGCTCAGCGGGAGGCTAGAGCCATACTTCGCGAATCTTTCTTAAATGCAATGAACAAGTTACATGGACAACCATGTCAAATCTTAACATACGAGAAATCAATGCTATGTGCAACTTTTAGCCGTTGGAAACCTGATGGCTCAGAAGTTTTACTTCAGAATCTAATAACGCCGGCCAGGTTTCAAATGCAAACTGCTGTTCTACGAACTCCCGACATCCTGTCTATACAGTTTGATAATCCTGTAAAGTTGCCTTGAATCCATAACTTTAATATTTTTTTCAATTTGCACATTACTTTTCTGGGCCAACACACTGATATTATCTGTCACTCGATGGAATATTTGTGATGAGATATTTGCCTTACTGATACATTTTAATGTAATTATTATTGTTATCAATATTAGTACCTGTCATGTGGCATATAAAATTTCCTTTTTTTACTATCTAACTTTAGCAAAGTAGACTGTTGAGGTGTGGACAATGTCATTCTGTAATGTTGTGTATATAGTGAATAACGCTCCTGTTGTAAATGCTATATGATTATATAACTTGTAAAATTTTAATTGTTGTTTAGACATTTTACCTTTTTTGTTTGTTCTTAACAGGATTTTGTTTGGTTTTTTCTAAATGAAAACTAATAATTTAATCATTCTAATAAACATTCTACATATAAAAAATAACAATAAAGACATTATTTCAAAGGTTTGATTGCCTTCTAATGCAGACTAAGTACTAGCATTTTTTGGAATAAGCTACTAACTTCATTTAAGTATATTTAAATAGACACTTGTTATACCCACTGGCAACACCCAGAGTTGAGGTACTGGCCGCTACTGTCCAGATTATGATGAAAAACATTTTAAAAAAATCTTGTTTCGTTTGTTTTGGAAGGATTGGAAAAAGTTATGATACTTATTGTTTAGGGTTGAGGAAATCACCAGAATTATATTGACGATATGCAAGGAAGGACATCTTGCCATTTATTTGGAATCATCGTAACCACTTCCTGTATAACACTGTTGATGGCTAAGCTAGTACCCTCATGTATCCTGTGTGCGCTTACACATACATCCTTCAAATTGAAAAACTTCTCAAACAATTAGTAGTAGAAAATATCCAGGTTTACCTGGATCGAAATTTACATTATAAGGATATCATAATCAAAGCTAATTAAAATAAGAAATAAAATCAATGTTTGTTTTATTCCTCTGCCATGTTATGAGTGTACTTCCTTGTATCAATATATTTAGTTACAATGAATTACAAGACCATTAATTCATATGTACATGTACAAAATGTATGAGAACATTAACTACATTAAATTAAATGATCTATTGAGGTATTATTAATGATAATTAAAATTAAAGCCAGCCCACTATTAGGGCTGCTGGAAGATATTTCATAGTGAAATACGTGGTAGCCTTGTGCAAACATTACTATATGTTATTTTTCTTTTATATTACTGTGTGTACATAAATAAATAAAATAAAACATTACACAACTAAAATATATGATAATGTTTAAAATGGCTTGGGTCTTTTATGAACAGCAAATACTTTTATATCAACGACGTATAAAATATATTGCTACCTAGAAATATATTGAATAATGCCTCAGGTGGGTATTAGGTATCAACTAATGAACAGTATCCTTTTTTGGGTCACATAAATCCATTATCCACATTCGTTCAAGATTGGTTCGTAATCCTAGCGTGGGACGCGTACCTACACGTACGGTTTAATTGAATTTTTTCCGCTCAATCAGTGGTGGCCTCTGAACCGGAAGAATGGAACCTGAAAAAGCGGTGGATACACAGATTGACGCCTCGGGGATAAAGATGCGATCAATATAGAATGCGTTTGCTTTTTGTTCGTTTCCATTACGGAACGAGGAATATGCATGGCGTGTTATTCGGTTCCTGTATTTTTTGTCTCTACTTTATAGTCAAGTCTTTTAAGCCCGATAGAAATTTAACTGTCAAACGAACTGTCATATTGTGCTAACTTTTTGACATTTATGATCAGTATTCTCTGGCAAATCATCATGAGTAGATTGACTCTTGTACAACGCTATCAAATTATCGAGATTAACTTTGAAACTCAGCCACGGGTGCAAAATTAGATGTCTAAAACGCGCTTCGTCAAGAATAGCCGAGGTAACTAAATTCCCGAAATCATCTTCAAATTTTAATGCCATGTATTGATCTTTCAAATATTTTTTTTGCATTAAAATTAAAATGTTTGTGTTAAATTTTACAATTTCAAGTTCCATTGGGCTTAAAAAGCTTCCCTTTAACGTTCGTTACGGGAATGCTTGGTATTTTACATTGTATTTCGTGTATGGTTTTTTAGGTATTTTATAGTATCTACAGAAGGTGATTACGTGCAATTAGAAAGACAATTTTAATG
>DWIE01000170.1:0-20297 GCA_018248235.1 Choaspes benjaminii
AAATTGCGGCTATTGCTTGCTCGCACACTCGCACAATTTGCAATATAAAAGTTATAAAATACTAAAATATAAATATTACTTTATTTTGTACAATTATCAATTCTTACGTAGAAGATCATAAATAACACGATAATTCAAATTTATTTACATTTATGCATTAAATTAAAAGAGCATTATTGTGAAAAATAATTAATATATTTATGATTCTGATATAAATATAATATTTGATATACTCGTATAAATCTGACGACCTCAGTGGCGTAAACGGTAATGAGCCGCTTTGCGAAACATGAGGTCGCGGGTTCAATTCCCGTGGCCAGACGATTTTACTAATTTATTTCATGTTTGGAATAACGTTACGCGTAGTAGAACATGAATATCTTCGACTGGGTCGGTATCGCCGTCACACCTATTTGTGCCGTGAAACAGTAGTGTTCGCACTCCTTGTGTTTCGGTGTACAGGTGTGATAGCCAGCATACGCAGAATACGAGGCGTTCGATCTGTCCTCAAAAGTAGCACCTCATCTATGATTACAGATATCATGGTCTGCAGTAGCAACTTACCAGCAGGTAGACTGCAAGCTCGTAAGCTACTTCATAACGAAAAAAATTCAAAGAATTCAATGTTATATTATAATACTTTCTTCTATTGAAGTGTGGTAATCATTATTCGTATAACTTAAAGATTTAATTTAATGACGTTTTACGCCAGTTTAATTATTATGTAAAAAATAAAGTCTATTTTTTTTTAAATGAACCCTACGCCTATTGAAACGGAGAAACTTAATTATGATTTCATTTGCGAAATTCTTAAATATAATGAGCATGTCTTCAGCATGAAATCGTTTTAAACGCCAATGGGCGATGCAAATAGCGGAGTGGGTCGTGGAAAGTGGATCCAATGATGATGAATGGTGACGCAACCGTCTGTACGCAACGCCTGCGGTTCGGGGAATCCCTAACGTTGCAAAAATATAACCACTATAAATTATACATACTACTTTAAAATGTTTGAAAGAGCCCAATTGTTGAACACAGTAAGTAGGCAGTGCCCGTGACTGCGACACCCTCCGTTATTTTATAAAAGTTGAAAGTTTCTCAGCGCGTACTACTGCGCCTTTGATAGGAACATGTGACAAATGTATACGAGACAGCAACTTATATTTGCCACGGTGGTGTAGTTTTCCTTTATTATCTTCGGAATTATATAAAAAACCTTGTGATCCCTTCTCAATCTTTAATTAATTATAGTACTCGGTGATACAGGCTCGCGAGCACGTGGAGTGCGCATGCTCTCAGCGTGGTATTCCTCCCCCCGCGCACAGTCCGCACTCCGTTCCGTTCCCCTGCTCGGCGATCACGAGCCCGCTGCGTGCACAAAAAGCCGGTTCAAACGCAAACGCCAACAATCCCCAACTCAAACGGTTGTACCTATGTGAATAAGACCTCAATGTTTATAAGCCTTATTTACGCAATAAGTATGCGAACGCATAAAAGTTTTGCAATTGCTCATTGTTCAATTTAGTCCTTTAATATATTGCAGGTTGGCGCAAATTTACGAGTTTTTGACTTTTACCTAAGACTGGGTTTTTCTAGATGACATGATGTTGGATGTAGATGTACGAGTATTTTTGTGCTAGAGGATCGAACTTAGTTCTCAAGAGCACTGCATCTATGATCTATCTAGGTCACAAATGTTATACACATCTTCCTGTATTTAACTTTGATTGCACGTTCGTCCCACAATCTTAGATTTAAAAAATATTGATATTACAAAGATAATCATTAAGTAGGTCAGGTACCTAAGAAAATTCATAATTTTTAACACATCAAAAGTGGTGAATACTTGTTTGGTATTTTTATAAACACACAAATTTGAATTTACTAGTAGGTACCTAAAAATAAGACGTAAGAATGTACCTATCTACTCAATATGTATTAGATCTAAAGGATAATAATGCCTACATTGTACAATTTAAAGTAAATAATGTCTATGACAATAATCCCACCTATTTACATCGTACTTGAAACTCATTTTAATTTTTGTACATTCATTATACAGCAACTTTCTTTTCGAAAGTAAGTGTATACCTCAATAACGTGTGCATTGCGTTGCGCCGGTTACCGGCCACATTCGAACCACACCGCAGTAAATCGACAATTCAATATCCTTCCGAAAGTGTAGGACCTATTCAGAAAATATTATATTATATACCTATATATTAAGTACAAAAAGTAATTAAACTTTTCGTAATAGTTATGTCATTAGTTTCTTTTAATTGTCGTATCACGGAACCACGATGCAAAATTTGACTGGCATCGGCCCTTTGCTACTATTTCAGATTTAATTTATCTTTCTTCTTGCTGTGATGGGGTCTTACATGGAATAGTATGGTTCCACAGGCTGGTTTCCGTAACTCCACGTCTTTAGTGTGTTTTACGTCGGGTAGGATGGCCTTACAACATACCATAATATTATGATTACATAGCCACCCGCATTGGTGTCGCATATCCAGCATGTGTTTCTCCAACCAGTTGTGAAAATCATTTGACAATCTGTTCAGCCGTTTTTGAGTTTATCGCGATCAGACAAATAGATGCGGCGGGCAGGAGACTTTTATTATTATTTGCAAACGGGCTCATCACCGAATTCGCCACAAAGGTCGTTTATAGTGATTAACTACAACAGTGGTGTTATATAAGTAATAATAATTTATAACATAGGATTTTATATGGAAATGAGAGACGCAAACGAGCATGCAGTTTACTCGGGCTATCATACCCTTACACCAAAACACTAGTAATATGAACACTACATTTTCACGGCACAAATAAGTGTGACATTGGTACCGACCCAGTCGAACATATTCATATTCTACGACCCGTTATATGCGCATTATAAAATGTTATACTATAAATTAATTTAATAAAAAGAAGGAACTAAAAAGATAGGCTGTATGGCTCTAAGCCGATGTCTTAATATTCATAACAAAACAAGTGACAATGACATTGACAGTAAATAGTTTTACGGGTCGCATAATTCAGATACTTAGCGTACGATAGTGTTATTTAGTTATTGTGCATTGCTTTCGGATTATTTTTTATGAGAATAAATGCATTGTTAATTGTCATATTTAGTAACTAAAACATAATCGATGGCTTCTCATTTAAGCACAAAGGATAGGCTATTGTCACTAATAGATGATATAGAATTAATTGCAAAGGAAGTTATTGAAGTATCCATAGCTCAGAAGTCCCAGAAACTGTCTGCTGCAGATCACGCGCAGCTGACGGATTTATTGCTGTCCAAAGATGCGGAATTCAAGAAAACATTAGAACTTGCTGATGAGCAAGCGAAAATACAACAGAAGATGAACGAGCTCAAGGCTGAAGTGGACAACAAGGATCAAGACATCCATCACCTACAGAGGCAATTGAAAGAGGCAGAGCAAATCTTGGCGACATCTTTGTATCAAGCACGACAGAAACTTGCTTCTATTGTAAAGTCAAGGAAAAGGGCAGTGCCCTCTGAAGAACTAATTAAGTTTGCACACAGGATAAGTGCTTCTAATGCAGTGAGTGCTCCTCTGTCTTGGCAACCGGGGGATCCCCGCCGGCCTTATCCAACAGACCTCGAAATGAGACTGGGAATGCTTGGCCGCCTCTGCGACCTACCTCTCAATGGTCACACTCCCTCTACACTGAATGATCTACACCGAATAACTACTGGTGGAGTGCCTGCCTCAACACCTAACCAGTTCACGTGGCATCCATCAGGAGAACTGCACATGTCAGTTGGCGGAGGCAACTCGGTCGCCATAGATGGCCGCAGCAAAGACGCACCTACCCAAGAAGACGTGGAGGTCATGTCCACTGACTCCAGCTCAAGCTCTAGTAGTGATTCACAATAATATTTAGTTTCACGTCCCAAGAAGCGCCGGAAACAGCGCTGGACGGACTTGTAGACTTACATAAAAAAAATGAATGTGGATGTGTTTCTAATTTGTACAATACGTCAGAGTTGTTCCGCATCATGGACTGAATTTCTCAAGATATCAAAAATAATTGTTTTTGTTTCTACATAATTGTACTGGGATGTCTATGATAGTAAATATTAATGTCTATAGAGTTTCCATAATTTTTAATAAATGTTAAATGGATATACATTTATGTGATACTGTTAAATTGAAACTTAAAATATTAGGAAAATTCTATTATATAATTGCAATGAATGAAAAGATGTGTGTGTTATAAGATAGTTATATTTGTTATAAAAATAAGTTAGGAAATAAAAATACGTAAGATTTGTGTATATTGTTTCATTATTGTAATAATAGTAAAATGTTCTATAACACCAAAATGTCTTTGTTTTGCTAACCTGACTACTTTGTCTTGTTCAAGAGTATGTATCTATTTTGCATTGGAAAACACAACTATTTTTCACAAAACAACAGAAACATAATCACGCCTGTAATTTACTAGACGGCGTAGGAAGAGGTGATATTCACTCACAATGCGTTAATTACATTTTGGTCCCATGTGTGAGAGTGAGTCTATTGCCACTTACCGGGCTCATTGTCAGAGTCAGCTACCAATGAAACGTTTCCTAAAAACTTTTAAAAAATTTGCCAAACTCGAGATAGACCCCAAGACCTCATGTTCAATGATATTATATTTTTAGTCTAGATTATATCGCTCTACTAGTTAATATGATTTTGAAATGTTTCATAATTAATCATGTAATTCTAAAAAATAAGACATTTTGCCTGCTGTAACAACTTGTTATATCGCCTTATATTGTAATGTACACACATTGATATTTGAGATAATGTTACTATAGATACCGCGTGTGTTTGATTGACTACGTCAAACTCGGCTCTAATATACTGTTGGCCTTTGTTTACCGAACTAAATAAATAATATGGGTGAAAGAGCTCCTGTGTCTGCAGAAGATACATTAGTTCGTTATGATAACCCAGTACTAGTTACCAAACAACCCGAGAAAGTCGTAAGTATAATTCTCTGTTCCCCTTTAAGTTCCTACTTACATGACAACCGTATCAGGTTGCATTTTTTGTAGAAGTAAAATTCATGATTTTTAGTTTTGATGATACTATATTTATATTACAGTTTAGCTTCTTGTGCTAGTCATGCCACTTTGTGATTTAAACGATCATTCACCAGGTGTCTCCTCGTGGTGGGCCTTCTACACAACCTTGCATACCGACAGAAGCAAAACGAGAGACTGAAGAAATTCTCAATGCCATCTTGCCCCCAAAAGAATGGGAGGAGGATGGTCAAATATGGACTCAAAAAGTAAATATCAGCAAATTATTTTAAAGCTTGTTTAAATGAACGGCTAAAATAATTTAAAAGTTTGAATAAATATAATTATATCAAAATATCAACTATGTATATATGAACTCATTATAGATATCTTCGACGCCGGCTACGAGATTAGACGTAATAAATCTTCAAGAGATGTTAGACACTCGCTTACAGCAGCGACAAGCTAGAGAAACTGGCATATGCCCTGTGCGTCGACAACTATATACGCAGTGTTTTGACGAACTTATTCGACAGGTGACAGAAATACCACATTTCTTTAGACTAAATTAGTCCACCCTCAATATATAGGATAGAAGCCTAATTTATCTTTCACACGACTAAGGCTAACAAAATCTTCGACTTTCTTTACATTTCTTTCTATTTTTTAACTGTACGCAAAGTATAATTAAGTAAGTAGTGTTAACATAATTCAACACACTAGGTTTAATAGGTAACGATAAATTGTGGCGAGAGGGGACTACTACTACTAAGGGTACGTGATGAAGCAAGGATTACGATGGAAGCGTACCAAACTCTGTACTGCAGTTCTATTGCTTTTGGCATGAGGAAGGCTTTGCAGGTGTGTCAGAAATATACATATGTGATTTATGATATTAACAGTTATTTTTTAATTATTTCATATGCCCAAAATCCAAAATGTTTTTGTGTGAATTAGTCAGAGCAAGGAAAATCGGACCTGATGGATCAAGTAGCAAAATTAGAAGCTGAGCGTTCGGCTTTGGAAAAGCAGTGCTTAGAATTAAAACAGAAGACAGAACAGTTAGAACGGCGGGCTGCCGAACTGCGCGCCGCGGAGGAGAAACGCCACCAGGAAGAATTACTCGCCTTAAAGAAGACCAACGCTCAACTAAAGGTAATGAGTGAAACTTATTTAACATTTTTCGATTTGTGCCCATTTAGGTCCACACTTGTTTTATCGGATACACTTAATTTTTTGCCTTTGGTTTTAACAATGTCAATTACTTACCTATTACAGTATTTATTGAGCATTTCTTGGTAGTGGTATAGATAGATGCTGTTTTCATGTGTCATATCTTTTCAAAGTAAAATAACCATACCATGAAGGATTCAACACACTGAATGTTTACATAACTAGGCCTTAACTTTTGTATCCATCAATTCGTGTAAAAAATAAATCCATGGTCTTCTAAGCAGAGATACTATCTATTAAATGAGAACATTAGAAAAGTATTAAAACTGTATTTAATTACTTACAGGCACAACTTGAGGGAATTATTGCTCCAAAGAAGTAACTTGTCATTTTAATGTAACTTTATTCATACTGTTATTCTTATTTTAATAATGCTGCCATTTTCACAAATAACGGTGTATGTTAAATGTATAATTAAAAATGTGTATAATATAATGCGTTTGATTAATGAAAGAAAAGTCAATAATACTTTTATTAAAATATATATTAAACCATTTATTGGACAAACATACAATATTTTCATTAGTTTACAATGCACATACTATCGCTAGAACCTTATAAAGATATAAAGGACACACATAAAAACCATTCTTTCAATCAACACATCAAACCGTTCACTGCGAAACTTTTATATAAATCACCAACGGAAATGTACATTATTCTGAAATTGGGTAAGATTGGATTAAGTATCAAAATTTTTATTTATAATGCAAACGCTAATTTTACTACTTTGTGTAAATGAAAATAAAATTAATAAAACTTAAAGATAGATATAATCGACGTAAAACAAATATATTGGAATAAGATATTAATCGCAACTGTACAATAAATCCATTTGAGGAATTAAGGCACCACATACATTTAATAAAACTAAAATATTAAATTAATATTTATTACATTAACATACAACACAAATTCAGTAAAATTTTTACTAATGACAATGCACAAATAAAGTTTAGCGTACACTAAGTAATATTATGAATAAAACAAGACGTATTGGACGAACAGTAAGAAGACGTCATGTGATGCCATCTTTATTACAATAAGTTTTGCAAAAAGTAAGATTTATAACTGTATACGCGCAATACTTGTATACCGATGGTATGTACACTTTACATGTATCGAATTCCTCCCAATATCACAATCCATATACCATCCAATCACAATCTCCAAAATTGTCACTAAGCAGGTACAGCATCAAAACGTTCAGTCGAACAGTAAAAACTTGCACGGAATGAAAAATCATTAAAATTAAATACATAAAGTATTAAAAAACAACACAATATTATTTATCAAAATAGATAGATACCTATCACAAACCTAGAATCTCCGTCGCAAAATTATAATAAAAAAATAAAAATTGTGATCAAACCAAAATGCCACTGTAAACGCGTCGCTCGCTAGTGGATTTCTTCAATATTCCCAAGTTAGATTAACGCAAAAGTCGGTGGAATTCTAAACTTACTATCACAGTTATAATACAAAATATAGATGGAAACCCGCTCGTGTCGTTCGTTTCGTTGAAGAAATCTACAATCGAGTTCGATTCTCGACTTGGGTCACGCCTCGGACGATCGGAGGGTCAGCCAGCGGACACGTTGTCATGGGTTACTCGACGTGGTGTTGCAATGTGACAGGTAGGTGGTGGTAGAATGCGTGGGGGGGACGAGGGACGTTCACTGCGGCTGCTCGTTGTACGTGGTGAGGCGGTGCGGCGGGCCCACCGGGATGGCGGTGACGCGGCCCGCGCCCCCGTCCAGCAGCGGGTTGACGACCTGCACGATGTCCGGCTGCAGCGAGTGCTCGCCGCCCTCCACCTCCCCCTCCCCCTCGCCCTCCCCCAGATCCATGGCCGCAGTCTCGCTGCTTGGGCTCGTTGTAAGCTCGAGAGATATTATTTTCTCTTGAGTAGTCTCCACCTCAGAGGGAGACTTATCCCTTGGTGGTAGCTCGCCTATAATTTCATGCGCTGGACCCACCATGCTTTTAATAGCTTTTTGCGATTCAATCGCTTCCTGTTCGAGCGAGCGCAGGCGCGCGGCCCGCCAGGCGGCGCGGCGCGCGGCGCGCGTCTCCGCGTCCTCGCCCTCGCGCCCCGCCCGCCGCCGCGCCGCCTTCGCCGACGGACTCGCCCCGCCCATGGACGCACTATGGCCGTTCTCGTATGGTTCCTCATCAGAATGCGAGCTATCTCCGCTGTGGTGGTCCTCCCCCGGGGACCACGAGCCAAGCTGAGCGCGCGATAGAGACGCCATCTTCCTTTCCTCTTCTTGCTTCAATTTCTCCACCTCATCCGCGGATAGGAATGTGAATACTTTCTCTGGTCTAGGCGATGATTTGTGACTCTCCTCCATAGCGTTTTCAAAAAACTTTTTCTTATCGCTGACAGATGCTTTCACAAAGTTACCAGAATGGGGTGGGGAAGCCTGAGAAAACATCCATAGAAATAAATATAAAATCATTTATACGTACCTACTCTATCATGTGAACGTGATTAATTAAAATTAAAATAATGAATAAAAAGCATAATGGTATATCTTACAAGGCACAGAAAACCCCTTCTCCAGGCTGTTAAACACCCATGCAGTCGATATTATTGTAAATAAAAATAAATAAATGCATAAATTAAAATTAATAATATATGTAAAATAAATTAAGACATGCAAAATATAATAAATGCAAGTTAATAACCACATATCGATTAAATAACAAAATGGGATATGAAGGAATGACCATTTCGTATGTGTTTAGTCAAGTACTCGGATCGGGTTGTCGACGAACACAATCAAAAGAAGCTGAGTGTGTGTGTGGTTAAGATGCCGTACATTAATGATTACCTCGCCGATGGCGAAGGATTTGATTTTGCTGCTCCATGCGGGTTTCAGGGTGGATGCGGGCGAGGTACTCCCCTCTCTCATGGGTTCCGAACTGTTCGACAATCTATCGGAATCGAGCGCAGTCACCTCGCCAAAACGCACTCTTCTCTCCGATTGTACATTCTTGGCCAGGTCACCCGTATTAATCGGAATAGTTACGTTTGCATTTATATCTTTCCCTAATGTGCTGACTAATGTCGGTGAGAACTGCTGTCTGTGACTCGTATTAGTATAATCATTTGCAACACGTTCCGGTAAAGTGCAAGTATATGGATTAAATGTTCCCGCGACAGTTGTAAGGGACGGATAGGGATTATTGGGAGGGTACGTTGTTGAATGAACCATATTCGAGGATATACTTCGAGTCCGTAAATCACGTAATGAATTGTGAGTAGGTGTGGAATTGGTATCTGAAAAAAATTCTTTTCTTGGATGCAAATAACAAGGGGAATTAGGAATGTGCGATACAGTTGGAAGCGTCGTGTAGTGGGCGTGTAATAATTCCGGAACGTCTTGTTCCCCGGAGGGGCTAACAGATTCTCTATATTTATTACTATTGCTATCTACTAAAGGAGGCTCAGTAGTTCGGAAGACTTGAAAGGAAGGAACCTGGGATATTACAGCCGAGCGGGATAAGTCGGTTATGGAAGAACTAGAACTCAAAACCGGATGAGCTTCATAATTTACAGGAGGTGGTAATTCTGTTTCTGGTGAATTGGTAGAATTAGAGGACTGTATCGTTGCTTCGGCCACAACAGGCTGAGGCAGCACAACTCGCTCGAGGGTCACAGTAATCGGTGGCGGGACATCGTATTCGTTAACCTTAGTTACGTCTAACAGTCTACTATAATTTGCATTCGTGTCGAACAAGGGCGGAGGAGGGATAATGAGGTCTGCGTGGAGCACGATACCCGCATCGGAGCCCGCTTTCGTTTCGATCATCTGCACTTCTTTCGGTCGACTTCGGATTAGTAGGGAGCTATACCCCGAGCATGCATCGTTAGTGGCGGATGACTCCTCCGCGTCGGCGCCATGCATTCCATGCGGGGAGGAGCGGGGGGTCGGGCGGTCGAGCGTCGGGGTGTGTCGGTCGTGTATGTCGTGTGTTTCCCGGGTGAAACTAACTCGCTTCGGTTGCGGTTTTCGGGGCACTTGTGGTTTCTGTTTGACGGAGGGGGGCGGCGGGTCGATGGGCGTGCCGTCGCCTCGCTGCGCCGCTGCGTCGTCCAGCGCGGTGGGCGTGGCCGAGGACGTGGCGGAGGGCGTGGCGGGCGGCGGGGGCGGCGCGCCCGTGCCTGACTTCACTTTCTGTTGCGTGAACACTGCCAGCGGCGAGGGACTCGTCGCTTGTGAGCTGGACGACTGAGGTTGAAGGGTGTGTTTGGACATAACGACGGTGGTGGTTTTATGTTGCGGCTCTGGCGAGATGGGAGGTGCTGGTTCGAGGGCCATACTCTCCACTGCGTGCACAATATCCATCACCTTTTCAGGTGTAGACTTTTCCCTCAATTCTGCGACTTGTTTCTCATGTTCAAACTCTATTAAGTCTTGTTGGACATGTTGCTCCTGTTGATGATGGTGCAACGGTTCATCCCTGTCCAGACTTGATGTAGAGTGAGATAGAGAGCCGCCTGTGTCTCCCGTCCCG
This sequence comes from Choaspes benjaminii, assembly GCA_018248235.1. Taxonomy (NCBI): domain Eukaryota; kingdom Metazoa; phylum Arthropoda; class Insecta; order Lepidoptera; family Hesperiidae; genus Choaspes; species Choaspes benjaminii. The sequence goes on from DWIE01000170.1 coordinate 10,805, forward strand.
CTCTCGCTACCAGTGGTAAGTTTCTCGGGGCGAGTGTACCCGTAGCACACGACGAGGTGCAGCGGCGCGTGCGTGGCGGAGCGCAGCGCGTTCACCGCCTCGCCGTGCGTCGCGCCCAACAGCGACACGCCGTTCACCTCCAGCAGACGCATGCCGACCTTCAGCCGACCATCTCTCCTTGCAGCGCCGCCACTGTTTATCTTCGATATAAACACGCCCTCGTCGTTGGGATCGTTAGGATTCCCGCGTTGACCGTTGAGTCCGCCCTTTATATGCATGCCTAACTTCTCGCCCTCTTGTTTTATTATTGTTAGATCCTGGAAGCCGGGCGGCAGCGGGTCGTGCCGCACGGCAAGCGCGAGCGTGCCGCCGGGCTGCAGCAGCAGCTGCACCGCCTCGCGGTGAGTGGCCCCGTGCAGCTCGCTGCCGTTCACCTTCAGCAGCCGGTCGCCCATGCGCAGCTTCCCCGAACGTGCCGCCACGCCGCCAGGGACCACCTGCGTTTGTTACACTCAACGTTTGTGCAGTCTATTTTTTTTTTAATGAAAATTGACCACTGCAGCTGTCGTACGGGCGTTGCTACTCGTACGGGTTAAGATGATCGCCTCGTGTATCCTGTGCGTTCCGGCTGCCATACCAAAATGTTTTCAAAATGTTGCACAGATATCCACTGGTTAAAATATTAAACATCAGTATTTTCTACATCATATTGTTATACATACATCGGTGGTTTCTCCCATCCAGGTTAGCCCGGGTGAGTCCCACCACCACACCTATTTCTGCTGTGAAATAGCTCTTGGAGTAGCGTTTCAGTTTGTAGGTTGTGGCACCCGGCACACACAGGATACATGATTATCTTATACATGAGTGACCATCAGGAGAAGCAACGTATTTGTAACCAACTTCGGAAGGAAAGATGGGTACATTAAGAGTCGGTTACGATTGACATGGCCTACAGTAGTCATTTAACATTATGTGAACTGCATGCCCGTTGGTACTTTTATTATAATAAAAAAAAATAACACGACTCTGGCTTATATTAACGAACTTTAGTTATAGTAATTAGGTTGTGGTGTCACATGACAAGTGGAACAATTTAAGAAGAAACAAACCCTCACTATTTAACATTCAAAAACAACTATTTATATTTTATTTTCCATTATAGATAATACTTACATGGGAAATGAAGATTCCAGGCTCTTTGCCACCAAATGGCACACAGGAATGATCAGTTCCACCGATGATACTAAATCCAAGTGAACCGCCTTCTTTAACCAAGGTCACATCCTGAAACAAAGAAATGAGCTCCGGTGTCAACAAGTTACATAATCGTTATGTATTTAATTAAAATTATGTTGCAACTATTCAATACTGACTACCAATTTTAGGTTGACAATATAGTTGTTTCCGGCAGATGATATTTTTTTTATAAGACTACCCACATAATTTAAGTTCCGTTCACTTTTCCCCACTGAAAACAACTATATTATAACCATAACTAGTTGTAACGAACTTCAGCGGAAGAAGCTCAGTTTCCGCGAAGTTACGCACCAGTATTGAAGTACAGTATGATTTAATTAAAATTAGAAAGTGTTAGTGAAATTTGTTCTCAACATTTTCATTTGTGTATATGACGGTACTAAATGAAACAGTCCATAATTCACCGAACCCATCCAAAACAATAAAAAAATATAAGAAAAAATTACAACTTTTTACTATAACAGTAATAAAATAATATATGATATTTACATGGAATAGTCTATATAAGGTCTGTTTCATAAATTTAAATATTTTTGCACTTGTAAAACGATGTCGTAAATTTAAAAGCACAAAGATACAAGATTTTTGTATAGACTTTTATAAGATGAAGTGAAATGCATGAAACTGTGCGAATTTTGAGTCGCAAATATCTAAATGTGGGGGTCGTAGCTGAGTGACCAGAAGTGAATAAAATACATATTTTTTCATAACGAACGTTACATAACGAATGTGAAGTTCGAAAAGTAATCGTACGAGGTTGTTAACTTTCGATAACTGTAAATTATTGTATCAATATATTAGTTTGGGCTTGTATGCCCGTGAATATGTGCAGACCTTGCCGTAAATATGTCATTATCATCTCGTCTTCGGTGATTATTTATGGTATGAGGTTGAATGAGAGCTTATAGACCACTCGGTCCTCCATCATTCGTTAAGCACCGAGTTTTCTTCCCGAATGTGGAATGATCTTCCTCCCGGGATCCGTGGGTTCCTTATGACTTAGGTTTTTCAATTGTTTTCAATATTTTTGTACTTCTTGAAGGTTGAACACCGATTGGCAAACCCTTGATGTTATAAATGTCCATTGGCAAAGGTAATCATTGAGTGAGCCGTTCGCCTATTTGACCATAACCAGTTTTATACCATGATAAATAAATAAATAAAAACAGATGTGAATATGATACTGACTCAGTGGGACAAGAAAGTTGGATTAGAATGTCAAATTAACAATATCTTTAACAATAAGCTAATTACTATGCTAGGATAGAAAAAAACTAATCAGCAATTTTTTACCTTCACTTTCATTGGAGAGACTTGAGAATAGATAATAAATAAAAATAAATAATAAACAATTCTTATATGATAGACGAAACTATATATTTGTCGTTTAACATATTACGAAATCGAGGGGTCTGTCATGTAATTAAGTGTAAATTTACAGATGCTTTAGTCTTACTTTAGTCGTACCTACGCGTCTGTCGGGAATGTTAGTACATTTCAATTTTACTAGAAAAGTTATTTACTCCAGTAATATTTTTCTTCTCCCTAAAAGTCATTTATGTAATTACTATTTTAAAAGTTATAACAATTACGATTTCATCAAATGCTTTATGAGAAAAGCAAAATAACGTACATCTTAATGCATATCTTAGTGGTGGTTTTATATATATTATTCACATCTTACATCTTCTATCAATAAAACGTAGTTTTATACGTACAGTAGTTTTATAACTGTGCCTCTAAAATGTGATCATTTTCTCTAGCGTAAACATTTTCTTGGATATGCATACACTCAAATATTTTAACAAAAAAAAAACATAATACAAATCTAATAAGATTCGTTTCAATTGACACAGTGGTATAAAGTACAAAGATATTTTTATGCAGTCGAGTTTACTATATAATAACAATATATAATAATAAATAAAAGCATTTGCCGTATTTTACAATAATACCGAATTAATATTTTAATCTTACTAAAGTAAAACATGTTGATGTACAGCAGTGTACCTTGGCTTATAGGAACAGGGGAATATTTATTATTTATTTTCACGTAATACAGATACATAGCGAAAAATCACAGTGCGAATACATAAATACGTCCTAAAATAAATAATGATATGAAGCGCGTGAAGTGTAATACAATGCGGCGTGCGCTATATCGTATAGTACTTAGCTGAATGTCTTACTTCGATGATGAGCGGCTCGACGAGGTGGTTGTCGGTGACCCGCGTGACGGTGGTCTCGGTGAAGGTGGACTTGGTGATGGTCTCGGTGACGCGGCCCAGCGCGGTGGGCGGCGGCGGCAGCGGCACGCCGGCGGGCGCGCGCTCCACCGTGACGCGCACGCCGCGCTCCGGCGGGCACGTGCGCGCCGGCCGGGCGCCGCCCAGGAAGTGCGCCGGGATCATCGCTTGGAACTCCTCGTTCGTCATCGGCCGCGCCGGCTGAATGTCGTCGAAAACGTCGTCGTTAGAGCCGTGCAATTTATTGGCGCCGGGAGTTAGAGGCGTGCTCGTACTGTTAGTTGCCGGTTTGTTGCCCGCCTGCCCATTCGTTTGACTTAGTTTTCTTGGTGCTGGTTGCGGTGGAACCGTCCCTGTCGGTGCGTACGCGGTTTGTGGTTGCGGTTGCGGGTGCGATTGTGTTTGCGTGGTCGTGATTTGCGAAGGAACACGTGCGGTGTGATTGCCCACAAGTGGTGCGCTGTGGTTGCCCACTATTGGCGTGCTGTGGTTGCCCACTATTGGCGTGCTGTAATTGCCCACTATTGGTGTGCTGTGATTGCTCACTATCGGCGTGCTGTGGTTTCCCACGATCGGTGTGCTAATATGGTTCGCGGTAGGTTTCGGTCCCGAAGTAACGTTCACATTCGTTAGGCTCGTCTTGTGCTCTCTCACTTCTTCTGATGTAGATTTCCGCGTTGCCAAGTCTCCTTGTTCGGGTGTGATGGTCCGCTGCAGGACAAGTCTCACAAATCGTTCGTGTCCCGTAAGCATAGCTACGGCGGACTCGTGGCGGGCGTTCTCCATGTCCACGCCGTTAATCGAAACAACTTTATCGCCGACGAGCATTTTCCCGTCCTTGGCGGCGGCGCCCTGGGGCGAGATGCGCGAGATGTAGATCGCGTCGCTGTCGTCCCGGTAGGGCGGCGAGCCCTTCCCGCCCGCGATGCTGAAGCCGAGCCCCGCGCCGTCGCGGATCAGCGTCGTGTGCACCAGCACCTTCTGCTGGTACACTGGCGGCACGTAAGGTTGCGTGGCCGGCGGCGGGGACGCCTGCAGTCGTTGATAGCTGTTCGTCGTCACTAGCGTCGGCGAGGGGGAGAAGTTCACAGATGTGTTTACGACGGGTGAAGGTGTCGGCTTTTGCTCTTTGAACTCCGGTTCGAACTCTTGCGCGTACTGGTTGCTTATAATGAGAGGCTTGTGAGGAATACCACGACCAGTAGGAACCTGTCCATTTTCTAAAGTTGATACAGTGTCCGTAGTGCTCGAGGACGAGTGATGACTGGCTCCACTGGCCGCTCGACTATGAGTTCTAGTTGAAGTAGGCGTATCTCTGGTGACAACAAGCGTGAGAGTCGGTCCACTTGCTTTCAGCACATCGACGGCGAAGTAATGATCGACTTCCACTACTGGCGTTCCGTTTACCGATAGCACTTTGTCACCCACCCGGAGCCCAGCCATGTATGCAGGGCCGTTGGGCGTGACGCGGGATATGAAGATGCCGTCGTCGTCCCCGATGTACGGCGTGGAGCCGCGCCCGCCGGCGATGCTGAGCCCCAGGCCGCCCGCTGCGCGTGCTATTCGCACCTCTATGCACCGCTGGTCGTTCACTAGGCGCGCCTCGCTGTCCGTGCGCTCAGATACCGATTCACCATCTGCGACGTCGTCGTCAGCAACTTCCTCCTCATCAGATTTATGATCTTCATGCTGCTCTCGTTTCTTTATTGCCTGCAATAAAGAAATTGGATTAACAGAACGCAACGTTTAAAAGTTCTAAAGAGACTAATCACAAATTTTCGTATTAAAGGTACAAAGAACAGAGAAAAAGAATTCAATGAAATCAATTTGTCTGTATAAGTACCGTACGATTTGTATGCATAATCATGTCAGTGAAATAGAACGATGATATCACCACCCATACAATATTTAAATAAAACCAAATAAAGTGAATGGAAATCTTAATTAAAATCTTGCTTGTCACGCCGCTTTATCTACTAAACTTATCTCACCCGGGTAAGCCATCCTCCTGCAGCTTTTAAACACCTCATTTCAAGCACCGGTAATGCACACTTTCGATACACCACGATATTAGTCGCCTATAACACGGCCTATATTAGTTAAGCACTACATCTGTTTCAAAGCAAAAAAATCACTTATCGGTAAATCGAAATAAACCTGGCATTGTCGTGTACGGCACGGCAGAAGACACTCATTTCTGCGAACCTCACAGAGGGTCTACGCTGAGCGTTGTGGTCGAGGGCCCGCGTGCATCAGCCCGTAACAGCCACAGTATTCCGACAATTACCCACGGTTGAGTCGTGCTTACAGAAACGGAGCGATTCGTCGACAGATTTATTGCTTATTAACACACTTGTTGCGCTATAGCCCACATTTTTACAATAACACAAATCGAATAGTCTGTTACAAATCAAAGCAACCTTTAAGTCAGGTGATATTCTACGAACTGAATTCCTTTTACTCGCCTCGGCGAAGTGTTTATTATACGCACCTGTGGTTTTATTGATCAAAGAATAGTACGTTCACAGGCCACGCCAAGTAGATCTCACGACTCTCATTGTTTCTCTGTTCTCCAACGAATGAGAAATTTAGACGCGGATCGCTTTTACCCTTTCGCGTGGCATTACGTAGTTGTAGTGTACGTTAGCGGTAGAGATAGCATCGTGATGAAAAGCGCACGATCGCAATCTACTATACTTCAAGAACGTTATTTAGCGACCACGCAATTAAGCGGGGTATATTGCGCGAAAAGGTAATTAAATACTATGTGCATTTCATGTTTGATATCATAATACTTGGAATTCTTTTAGGTGACATGTTGGCTTGGGAAAGTTGAGATCTGTGATGTACAGTTAAGTTCACGCTCATGACCACCATTTAATGTTAAAAGTTAACTGCATTAAGTTCAAAGTTTTAACGAGGAGCTTTCTACAAGTGAATTTTCTTTAAAAAATATTTAAACTTGACTGTCTCACAAGAAAATAGAAGACCAATATTAATGAGATGATTATATAGGTATAATAAGTTAATTATAAAAACATTGATATCAAATAGCACACGGATAAGCATCATAATTACATTAGCGTTGGAATGGCTTTCGTCTATTTGTGATAGATGCGCCACGATTGACTGCCGAAGTGACTATTTCCGTGACTATACTCCAGTTGTAATCAGAAAGAACCATATGTATTTCTAAACATTAATTATTTTATATGTACTCGCTATCTTATTGTGTGTTATGTGAAAGTATAGATATTTGGGTGTTTTTGAATCTCGCTCGAGCTGGATTCTGAAGAAGTTTGGCATACCTGGGTGGACGAACTTATGGAAATAACATAAGATACTTTTTACAGTTTGGCGATTTCTTTCGGCGCAGTTTCTTAAATCAATATGTTTAAAGTCACAGATTCATAGATAATATGTAAGGGTATAGGTATAAAAAATATGTAGGAGTTAAAAAAAATCGAACTTTTGAATCGTTTGAACAAATTTATTACTACAAATTTTCTCACATTAGTGACCTAAATTTCGCCTAACAACCATTTACTTGTCATATGCCTTCCAATCTACATTGATTTTTTTTACTTACAGTAGCAAACGGGCATTCAGTTGAGCTCGTGTTAAGTGACCATTTTTTTTTTTGGGGACTCCATCGTGGATACCCCTTTAATGCGGGAGCATGTCAAGAGGTTATGTCGAACTCTAACCCACTAAAAACCCACGGTATTCCTTATGGCGCGCCTTCTATCGGGACCACGGGTAGGCTTTCGCAGTTTTCCGCAGTGTGTTAACTGACCACAGCCAACCCATGACAAATGTAGCCGACAGTAACAAACCCATCGTTCTGTTCGAGGTCGGTCAGAGCTGGTATCTACCTTCCGAGGATTAAGTTGGTTTTATATTGCCTCATGTATCCTGTACGCGCCGGCTCCTATCCACATAATTCAAACTAAAACACATATCATAAGAGATGTTTCACAGCAGAAATAGGCGTAGTGGTGGTACTCACCCAGACGAATTTGGATTGATTCTGTCAAAGATAAAATACAAGGTATATACCTTGGACTACAATATTGCAAGACTGAGAAATACGCACACAGCTACTATAAAACCACTGACGGTTAGATCTGATTAGTTATGGTCGGTCTTCTTTAGTTGATTGTGCCGTTACAACTAGTTCACAAGTAGATTTAACTGTGAAGGTCAAAGGCGAACTCTTTATTAACTACTCTGAAGAATATATCAAGTATAAAATAAACTCTTGAGAATAAAAATCACACCCTTACATTACTGTTTCACGACATAATTTGGTGTGAAGGTTGTGCCGACCCAGTTGAACATGAAAGTTCTACCACCGGTTTATTTGTTTTTCGTTTAGGTATTCATTGGTTGACATGTTTAAAAAAAAATGTTGATGAAAATAAGTCAAATAATAGTAATAAAGAGCTACATTTTATGCATGACCTACCATAAAGAAACCCTACCTCACTTTATTTTTAAACAGACTTTAGGCATCAATGGTTGAGTGATGAGCACGATACTATTTTTATCAAAATGTCACATTTTAAAATTACATTATTTTCAAGACTGAATTTCTTTAAGGTTTATTATAACATCAAGACGATTAATACAATTTTCCTACACAGTACTATTAAGCAGATTGTTCAAGAAAGGCATAATTCACTCAATGCCAATCACGATGTCATTGTACTGCCCGTATCAAGCCGGAACCGCTCATTAAATAACCAATCGAAGCAATAATGATACTTATAAGACGAATTGGATAAATGGGCATATGATGGGATGATTGGCATCTAGCTACTACACGCAGCATTTCATGTATATCGTTTTATAATGTATCGTAGATTTCCAGGCATTTCCAATTGTACATACTTAGGTGTAATGTAGCGTAAATATATAAACATTTAATTTAATAAAACCATCATATAATACCAATTAACTACGGGAAGAACTTTCATGTTCAACGGGATCGGTACCACCGTCACATCTAGTTGGGCCGCGAAACAGTAGTGTTCGCACTATTTTCATTTCGGTGTAAAAGTATCATTTTTATGAATATAGATGGCATGAGCTGCAGTAGCTACTTACCATCAGGGAGAGTGCAAGCCCGTATGCTACTTCATAACATAAAAAAACATAAATTTGATTTCATATATCAGGCAATTAGTTGAACCGGATTTGCACCGGATGCAAGTATGCCAGATACGAGGATAGTTTGCAAGCTAAGTCAATAAAAAAACTAGAGACAAAGTTTTAACTAGGAATTAGGAATACTCTCGGTATTAATATATTTAATGATAGTGTAATTAACAAACTGGTTTCATGTCTGGCATTCGATTCAATACATGCATACGCACAATTACGAACTCGGAGAGAACTGGTTAAATAAAACAGCCGAAATTGCGAAAAGCATTGCGATACAATGCTTTAGCACACATACATGCGACACATCTTTTAAGTGTACAGATACATAAATCACGCCAGTTTTCCCCAAATGGTCAGGTATAAGTCGATGATACCGATGAAATTTCAATAACCACAATAATCAAAAAAAAGTTACTAATATAAAACTCACTAAACATTTCAAGTTACTAATGATAAGACGGGCAGGTCAGCATGACCGTCACACGTAGTTATACCCAGAAGCAGCAGTGTTTTGATAGTTCCCCAGTAAAGATGGTTAGTGATGAGTAATAATAAATAATGATGAGATGAATGATAACCTTGTGTGCTACTTTTTAACATTAAAACACATTCGAAATTGACCCGGTCGAACACAATATTATACATTTACTAATAGAAGGCTTTTCCTGATATGGAAAAACATATTTTAAATAACTGTCGCTGCAGGATGTTACAAAGGCAGTCCAATGGGTTACGTCTACACACATTCAAGCAACATAAGATTAGCAAAAAGGAGAGGATAAACAAACAGGCACCTCTTGTATGAGATCGCGGGCGCGGTT